>CAOLHI010003189.1:0-195755 GCA_948474755.1 Ctenosaura bakeri | reverse complement strand
TTCATTTAACCTCCGGTTTGCTAGTAAAACTGAATTACTGTGTCGTGAAATGATGCACATCTAAAAAGTGTGTCACCAACATGAAAAGTTTGGAAAGCTCTACTCCTGGTGAACTTACCAGCCTTTGGCAGAAGTATGAGCAACAGTGCTACAAACAACAGGATAGCTTACAGTCACCATTTCACTTCCTCATAATGCCTCCAACATAGCATCCCTTTGGGAGCATTGTATATGATTAAAATAGAGGATCCAAGCCTCCTGGCACCATGGTCCCAGGGCAGCAAAACAAACTCCATGTTGAGGCAGCACCTGTCAGTATAGACTTTGGCTCTATTGGGATTTTCTACCAACTGTCCAAAGATGCCATGTGTTGATGCCAGCCCTGGGACAGGGCCAATCACAAGGAGCATTCTCACCTGACTGATGAATCCCATCTCAAGCTGCTACCCTTGCTCTTGGCTACACTGACATGTTTCTGGTCATCCAAAAAAACAGTCACCAAGCCATAACTTCCCTTAGTGGCGTGGGAACAAGCCTTATGGAAGCATCTCCTACCCAACAGAGGCAACATGGGAAAGAACCATGAGAGGCAAGGTATTTGCAATGATGCTAGTGATGAGAAAATTTCCTTGTATAAGGGATAAGAGGGGTCTTAAACTGAGGACTCTAACAGGAAATTACTTGATCTCTGAACCTCCGGGGGGCATGGTGCCAGTGGGAAAAAAGGCAGCCCGGACCGCGGAAGAATGAGGGCCACAGCTGGGCAAGACAGAGGACAGACTGAGACAATCCGAGCCATTGGCACCATTGCACTCCCTTCCACATGGAGCAAGCAGGTGTGGAGGGGAGTGTTGCTGACATGCTCCCTTCTGGACCTGTGCAATTGCAGCACAATGACATGGAAGAGCATTGTTGTGCAGAAACGGCACACATGTCTCTGTCTTCCATTACTGCTACTCCATGCCCCCCAGCTCCTGCTGCCTGAGGTTGTTGCTTCATTCTGCCTAACAGCAGAGCTGGCTCTGTTGCCTGCTACCCAAGAGTATCCGGTGCTGACACCAGCGCTGCTTACATGGTTGGTTTTACCACTGGAATCATAAAAACATCATCGTTGTATAAAATCCCAGGGCTACAATGTGTTAATTGGATTACTGCCAATACAACACTAGAGAACAAATATGAGAGATAGGAGAAAATGTGTCTCACACAAATTCATAGGCCGCTACGTGTATGGATCACATACTTTTGCCTGCCAGCTATGTGAAGTAAGACATGACCTGTGTGAATCTATGAGTCAATGTAGCTAAAGCCCAAAGGCATAATTCTGCCTTTTGGGAAAAAGGGATTCTATTTGATTAGGCTTCCAGCCTTTCAAATAAACAGCTATTTATAAGATTCAATACAATTATATATTTTTAATGAATGGAAAACCAGCCAGGCAATACTAAAACTATAGCTTCCTTTGTACCTAAACACAATTCTAGTACTAGGTTTGCAAGTAAAATAGAATGAAAACATTTTAAATGAAACATATTAATGCTTAAAATGAAGGCCAAATGATAAATTTAAGAAATATTGGACATGTTTTTCCTCCTTCCAGCTTTCCTAATAAATATTTTGGTGGGGAAAAGAATGCTGATCCCTTTTCAACTCATTCCAGGTGCAATTTTTACAGGTAGGCAGTAGAGCTCATTAAATTTAGCTTTGAAGAAGCACAACACACAGTATTACTGTTATCATATATTCTAAAGGGTTCTTTGAAATCTAAAGTTTATTAATAAAAAAGAGGAAGTAAATTCACAGATGATGTCTAATTGGGATGTACTGTGAATAAGAAGTTCACAAGAGACTAAAATAACCATGCAGAAAATAACAGGATGAAACCAAATTTAGAAAAACAAAAACCTTACAGCTCAGTTTATAATTCTGAAACCCAAATATTAGAATTTAAGCTGGTTTGAAGTCAATCTTTAAAATTAAACCAAAGTACTTTGAAAAAGCTGGCCAGTAGACAATGCTGTGGATCTAGTACTGTTTATGAATAAACACAAGAAAATTGGATGTAAATTAATTTTCCCCAGGGAGAAAGTCCCATTGTGCCAATTCATTTTGATGCAGAACCATACCCCACTCTATCAGTTACAAGTTTTAAACTGTAACTATTCCATTTGTTTTTCAGCACTGTTTGATTTGCTTACTATAAATCAAAGCAGATCTTATTAAATCAGTGGAGCAGCAAATAAGCATTTTGTAGTGGGTAAAAACTCCAAGATATGTTCACTTTAGAGTCACCATAAGTCAGCAACAACAACAACGAAGTGTGGATGAGCATAACATCAACACGGATGGTACCGTGTCCCTCTTATAATCCAACCAGGATATTATACCAACACTGCAATATATGTTCAACTATGGTATCTGATAATGGCATTGCAGTGAAGAAACTCCCTAGTGGGACAAACTTGCAATCTATATGTTGTATCTGTGTGATGTTCTCTTCCTCTAAAGGAAGACGTTAATTTGTGACTACCAAAACATAATTCAAAGCACTGAACAAAGTTTATCTAGCAAATGTTCACAGAAGTTTTAAAAAATGCCTCAAGTGCTCTAGTCTATGGATCAAAGGAGACTTCCTTAACTGTGGTTGGTCTCCTTGTCATGCCAGAGTGGACAACTATGGCTCTTCAGATGTTGTCGGGCTGCATGTGCCATGAATCTTCTGCATTGGCTAAAATGACTAGTGCTACAGAAAGCTGCAGTTCAATATCTGGATGGATGCTGTTGCCCATCCTTCTGTAGTCTCTCCTTTGGCTAGAAATGGATAGTGGTAAGTAGAGTATATGCTACCAGACATTGTCAAGTCAGCAGTTCAACACCCACAGCACAGTATATGAAAAAACACACTGGCAGACAAACTGCAACAAGGGTTGGACTAGACACAGATTATAAATGGCAAGTTCTGAAAGCATTTGGGACACTATTAGACTGTAGTTTTGCCATATTAATATTATCCTGTCCTTGTTGGCCTGTAATGAAGAATTCCTTTCCTCTATGCTTGGTCATACACCACAATTAACTCTGATCCAGGTGGAATTAAACCACAAAGATAGAGTGAAGGTGACACTAGTGAATAGTATGAATTCCACCCAAGCTCTCTAAAAAGTCTGGGGTCTGGGTCAGCCATTAATCATCTTGCTTTCTTCAACATGCAAGCAGTAAAGCATCTAGCCTCATTCCCCTCCATCTTCATTTCCTCATATAGAAAACAAAATCTTTAAAGACTCATGCATCCACTTTGCCTGAAGCCTTTCCACATAAAAACCTCCTTGCTTCTCCAGAGTTCTTATGTACATGTGCAGCCTCCACATGAATATTTCTCTACTTCAGCTGCTCTGCTTGCCATGGAAAGAAACCAGGACTCGGTGCTTCCTTGTTTGTATGTTGAAGCAAGCAATTACATAACATCTGAATAGGGTTGTCAAACCTCAGGGCCTGGCTCTAATACTCACAGCTTGGACTTTCTTCTCTAGTTCTCAGGGTGAAAGCACTGTCTCCAAAAGGGTTTGTATCTCTATTTTTCTCATTAGGTGGAAAAACATTGTTATTGTTGTGTGCCTTCAAGTCTCTTCCAATTTATGGTGACCCTAAGGTGAGCCTATCATGGGGTTTTCTGGGAGCAGAGTGTGTGATGCATCCAAGATCACCCGGTGGGTTTCATGGCTGAGCGGGGATAGTGATTTTTATTTAACTGGCATACTGTGTGCTTAAAAGATTGTGTTCAATGACATCACCATGAGCTGTGACATCATTCTTGTAGCATCACCAGGGCCTCCCTTCTATGACATTGGAAGTAGGCATCCCTAAGATTCAGATTTTGGCCCTGATATTTCAGGGCCTGGAGTAGGCCTGGCCTGGCAACTCTGTCCTTGAATAAGGCTTGGAAGATAAAAGTTCAAAAGCTAATGTGAATGTTTCTCATAAGGCTGGCCTTACCATATGACAGCATGCTGAAGCAACTACCTGAGAGAGCAGGTGTTGCGGGCACAAGAAGCAGCCAATCAGCAGTTCTTCCTGATTGCCCTGGCTACTCTCTTCTGTTGGAGAACAGAGCTACCTCTGTACCTGGTCTGGACCCCCTGAACTAGACCACTGTCTGAGATATGACGGAGAATGCCACCCTGCCACTAGCAATGAAGTAATATTCAACTGTCCATCGAACTGGTTTCTGTATGTGAAAAGGGGAAGTGATGCCATATCTCCCCTTATCTCTGGGCAGAAAAATCTTTTGGAGATTTTTCCTGTTTTCTTCCCCCAACTCTAGGTACTTGCCAGGGTGTTATATTTCCTGCAGGCTCTACACAGAGCCCCAGACTTCTGAAATAAGCAACAAGAAGTATCTACTTTGGATTATTATTTTTTAAGTGACTCAGTAAACTGGCTAAGGGGAAAGCTAGTCAGATTACAGGCTCAAGCTGTATTCTCAGAGTGAAGCCTAAGATATCATGAACAAAGCCTGAGATGCCAAAAGAGATGACATGGGTCTACATATAAAAATGTTCCTGGATTCATTGTGTGAGTAGATCCAACTTTGTGTAGCAGTTTGAGTATTGGACTGCAATCCTCGAAACCAGGGTTCAGTTCCCCATTTGGCCATGGAAATCCACTGGGTGACTTTGGCCCCAGAAAACCCTATGATAGGTTCACCTTAGCTATAAGTCTGAAATAACTTGAAGGAGCTTAGCAACAACATGAGGTAAATAGCTGTTGGAAGGCCAGGGGTGGGTGGGAGACAGTTAAAGTAAATGCCAGTTGGTGGAATGTTTGAGGAGATTTGCATGAGGCAGTTGGTGAAGGATCCGTGGAGCTTCAGTTTGAGTGAAGGGCATTCTCGGGATGTCCTATTATTTTTTGATCCATCCTAAATTTTTCTGCCAGTTGCCTTTGTAATAACCAATGAGTAGAAAGTTCACTTTCAATTAGTTCTTCTTTACTTTTTAACGTAATTTTATCCTCTTGGCAGTTTAATATGTCTTTATACGTTATCCAATCTTTTAGTTTTGGTTTTTCTCTCCTTCAGAAAGCCTCATGTGGCGATATCCATAACGGTAATTTTAGATACAGTTTATTCTTATATATCATCCAAATTCATAATAGAGACTTTCTAATGAAGTGATTATTGAACTCTCTATTTATTTTGACCTTCTCATACCACAGGTATGAGTGCCATCCGAAAGGTAGGTCTGCCCCTTCTAATGTTAATGTCCTTTCATTGTCTAGCTTCATCCACGTTGTTAACCATTCAATGCAACAGGCATGGTAATATAGTTTTTTTTTTTTAATTTTTTAAATTTTTATTAATTATATAACTAAATCACAAATACAAAACAAGAAAAAAAAAATTAAACACCATGTGATATACATAATAGTGAATTAAAAAAAAATAATTTTTTTTCTTTTTCTTTTTTTCTCTTCTCTTAAGCAATACTAACTTTCATTGTTATTTTGCACCTTTACCCTTAAATTTATAAATCTGTTCAACTATTATAATTTCACATTTAATTCAATATTTTTCACATCCCCTTTAATCTATTTCTATTGTTAATTCTTTTAACTTTTTTTTTAAAAAAAACATTGACATCACTTATCCTTTTAAATCTATAAATCACAAGTTTAACACACACACCTACTAAGAATTACAAAATATACAACATAAAAGAAAAACAAAACTAAAACTAAAAAATACCCACCCCCCAGAGCCAACTTTTTATTTAATCCACTTTCCAAAATTGCCATTCTTCTTTTGACAGGGTAGTATTACTATCTCTTTTCAGAACTTTATCCAAAAATATTTTCCAAATTTCTTCAAAATCATTCCCTTTAACAAACCTAATTCTACATGTTAGTTTATCATTAATTGCAATTTTCCACACTTCGTTATACCATTCCTCTATTTGAAATTTTTCATTTGCTTTCCATTTTTTTGCTATTATTAATCTCGCTGCAGTTAACAAATTTGTTATTAATTCTTTCTTTACTTGAGTACACTCAACCTTATCATATATAGATAACAATGCAATATTTGGACATACTGGTATATCTGCTCCTATAATCTCTTTTATCTCTTTAAAAACCTTTTGCCAAAACTCCATTATCTTATTGCAATTCCACCACATATGCATATATGTACCAATTTCTTGACATCCTCTCCAACATAATCTTGAATATTTCTCATCTATTTGATTTAATTTCACTGGAGTCAAGTACCATTTCCACACTAATTTATAATAATTCTCTTTTATTCTTATTGATAATTTTTTTAAATGACGTTGTTTCCAAATTTTTCTCCATTCTTGTATATCTATATTTTGTACTATCTCTTCCTCCCATATTTTTCTAAGAAAATCCTCTTCTTGTTCTTTTGCTAATATTTTATATATTTCACTTGTAATACCTTTTAGTATTTCATTTTCTTGCATATTTTCTCTTTGAATAATAATTTGTTCAAATTTAGTATATTCTTTAAAATCCTTAACATATCTTTTCATACTCTTTGTCCATTGCTCTAATTGTATATAATTAAACCAGGATATTTTAGTTTCCTGCAATCTCTCTTTCATTCTATCTTTATTTATCATTATTTTCATCCATTCTTTTAATCTATAAATTTTTTGTTTTTTTATTTCTTTCTCTATTATTTCTCTTAAATTTATTGGAAATTTTTCCATCATCACTATCGGAGTTAATATTGATATATTCGGTATTAATTTTCTTTTATTTTTTTTCCATATTTCTATTATATTTTTTATAAAAGGATTTTCTATCTTCTCCATTTCTTTCTTTGAAAAATTCCTAAAAAATATATTTTCTAATTTTGTCTCAATATTCATATCTTCTATCTCTAACCAATCTAAATCACCCTTTCCTGAAACCCCCTCTATGATATATCTCAATTGATTTGCATAATAATACCATTTTAAATTTGGAAGTCCCAGGCCACCTTCTTTTTGACTTTTATACCAATATTTCTTGTTAATCCTCGATTTTTTATTTCCATTACAAAAATTATTTAATATCTTTTGCCACTCCTTTGATTCTTCCTCTGATATTTTTATTGGTAGCATTCTAAACAAAAAGTTAATTTTAGGTAAAATTTTCATTTTTACCACTGCTATTCTACCAAACCACTATAGCTTTATATTTTTCTAGTCCTCTAATTTCCTTTTTGTTTCTAATCTTAATTTCTTGAAATTTTTTTCCTGTAATTCTTGTAAATTTTTTGTAATCTCTATTCCTAAATATTTAATTGATTCTTTTATTTTAAGTAATCCTCTTTTACTACTTATAAATTTTTGTACTTCTTCTTTAGTATAATTAAATAACATTATTTCTGATTTGGCCCAATTTATTTCTAATCCCGTCTTCTCCCCAAACTCTATTAAATGTTTATCTATCCTATCTATCTTTTCAATTGGATCCTTAATTGTCAACAATGTGTCATCTGCAAATAAGCTTATTTTATTTTTTTCCTTAACTCCAATTCCTTCCAAATTCTCATCATTTCTTATCACATTCGCTAACATTTCTATAACTATTGCAAATAAAACTGGAGATAATGGACATCCTTGTCTCGTTCCTCTTGTTATTTGAATCTGTTCTGTAAATCCATCATTTACCATCACTACAGATGGTAATATAGTTTTAAGTCCGGCATGCCTAATCCACCTCTTTCTTTAAGGTCTTTAAGATTACACCATTTAATATGAGGTTTTTTGGTGTTCCAAATGAATTTAGACAATCTTTCCTCCATTGAGTGAATGGTATATCATTCACTATTATGGGTAGGTTTTGAAATAAAAAGATAATCCTAGGTAAAACATTCATCTTTATTACCGCTATACTGCCCGTAAGTGATAGATTAAGTTTTGTCCGTCTTTCTAGATCTGCTTTAGTTGTTTGCCAAATTTTTCCATAATTGTTCCTATATAAGTCTGTATTATTTTTGGATAAAGTTATACCCAGATATTTTGTTTTTTTCAATATTTTATACTGAGATTCTGTTTCTAAGACTATCTCTTCCTGTCTAGTCATATTTTTCGTTATTATTGTTGTTTTCTCAGGGTTAACCTTGAATCCTGAAACCCTCCCATACTCTTCCAATATTCTTTTTAGATGATTTATACTTTGGTTTGGATTATCCAGTAGGATGTCTAAATCATCCACAAATGCCTTCAGTTTATATTCTTGGCCTTTTATTTGTATTTCTTTTATTTCCTTATCATTCCTTATTTGGGTATTTAATATTTCAATAACCATCAAGAAGATTAATGGGGATAGGGGACACTCCTGTCTTGTCCCTTTTTTGATATCAATTTTAGATATTACTTCTCCATTTATTAATAATTTTGCTGTTTGTTCTCTATAAATCGTGTTGGTCCGATTGATAAATTTTCCCCCTATATTTATCTTTTTTAGAGTCTCTTCGATAAATTTCCAGTTGACATTATCGAAAGCTTTCTCCGTGTCTAAAAAAATTAAAGCTAATTTTTTATCATTATATTTACGGTAATATTCCATTATATTGAGCACCATCCTCATATTATCTTTTATTGCTCTTCCAGGGAGAAAGCCACTTTGATCCTTATGTATCCATTCGTTTAGTATTTTTTTAAGTCTTTCTGCTAGAATCGTTGCGTATATTTTATAATCTATATTCAACATTGCTATAGGCCTATAATTTTTCATTTCTAAAGGGTTTCTTTCTTCTTTTGGGATCAGGGTGATCAATGCTTCCCCCCAGGAAGCCGGACGGTTCCCATTATCTATTTCATTCAGTACCTTCTGTATTGGTCCTGCAAGCTGGTCTTGAAAATTTTTATAGAAATCTACTGAGAAATCATCTGGCCCTGGGGCTTTTCCTGTCTTAAGTTTTCGGATTGCATTGATAATTTCTTGCTCTATTAAGATTCCCCTAATCACCGCTTTCCTGGCATCCCATACTATATTCTCAGCTGTTCCTCTACCTGAATTCTCCTTGAAATATTGTGTTATTGCTGTTCTTACTTTGGACACTATTTTTTCATCTCTAAGCAACTCTTCTTTCACAATGGCTGGGTTAATCTCCACATGCCAGCCGGAATCAGCAGGACATTGTGTGGTTGTGGATTCTTCCTTCTGTCATGCCAGAATGACCCCTCATAGTAACTTCAACTTCTCAGTTTAGCCATGGGTTTCAGAAGAGTGCAGCAAACAAATGTGTTTGTTGGGAGGTTTGAGTTACTTTAAGGTTGAAGTGAGAGAAATGAGTTTGAGTTGAGTGAATCTGATTTAGCTCGAGAGGAGAGAGTGTGGTGTTTTGAATGTTATATATAAATAATCTGCTGTTTTAGGTTTAATTTCTGTAAATAAAGTTTTGTTTTTATACACTTCTGGTCTCCAGAATCACTATCGCTCTGAGAGCTTGGTTCAGGTAAAATGTCTGTGGTGACAACATTAAAGGTGGAAGGAGAATGAGGGTATTTAGACTGATCCTTCACACAAGTTGGGACCAGAGGAAGTCCTTATGTGTGCCAGAGGATGGAACTGGAGAAAGTCCTCACATTGAGTGTTTGCAAAGAACACCATGGGAATCTTTACATGGGGGGCGGGGTTAAGAGTTTTTAAAAAAATGGGTGGTCCCAGTGGTGGGATATAAGTAGAGATCCTCAAATTTGGTGTAGGCATGGTGGGATATAAGTTGAAATCCCCACAGGTCCATAATACGAAATATTTGTCAAGTTAGCTCTATATTTAATATATTTAGAGACCCCAGTACTGGTTATTTTCCATTGCTAGAGTTGTGAGATTACCAACTTTCCCGTTCTTTAAGACCTCAAAGCCAAAACCTGAGGCCAAGGAGAGGACTCTTGTGAAATCGCAGAGAAAAAGTTCTTTTGAAGTCTGAGTCTGCCCCTGATGCAGCAATGACAAAATATTGTGTGGGTATGCACTAGAGACAGAGACCATGTGGCTTTTCTATACTACTTCCTAACGAATGTATAGAAAGGACCTTGTCCTTTGTAGGGTAATACTATTAGTAACAATATGTACATGCGAATTTTAATGGGCTCAACAACCTGAGCATCAGACATATCGTGTTTGGAGTTTTTTACGTATTGTCACCTGCAAACAGTTAAGCATAACATAGAAATAATCTATGTTGATGGTATTGCATCTGTTTATTTGGGTTAGTAAGAGGAGACCTGTCTCCAGGTGTTAAAACCAGCTCACACAATAAAATCAGACTTTTTGTCTTGGCCTGTATCATGTCCTACCTGGTCGGGGCCTCCTCGGATGAGGAAGTAAAAGAGGTGAGCCCAGATAAAAAGCTCAATTCAGAGCCAGAAAAGGACAGCAATCCTACCTTGGAATCAGAGAAGGCTGGCAGCCCTGTCCTAGAAGCAGAGCCATCACATGTAGACCCTAAACAGAGACATTGCAGGTAAACCTTGAAGGGAAGGAGTTAAAATTAAACCACTTCATTCTCTGGACCATCTTAGGGATGACTGAAAATGCCCAGATTCTGTTCTTTTTCTTCCCAATTTTATACTGGGTTAAAATAAAATACCACCCTGGGTTGCTGGTATAAAAAAGTCTTGATCATACTGGGAGCTGACAGAAAATATTCTGGGATAACTAAAACATGTATGGATCTCCAAAATAAATTTGGAAAGAATAGGAACAAAATCTGGGAATTTCTGGTTGTTTTAATCAGTCTGAATGCATCTGTGGACTAGAACAGCAGCAACAAAAGCACAGGCAAGGGTCTGGCCTGCCTTAAGAGGGAAGTGCTGGGATAATTAAGCCAGGCGTGCTGAGTTACCGCTAGCCATAAATTATCACAGTCAAAGCTGTTTTTGTACTATACAACAGCACCACAGTCTTCATTTGGCACCTTGTGACATTCCTGCTCTCATTTCCTGAATTTCTGCTTGCTCTTTGGACTCTCCTTATTGGTAACTCCCTGACTGGCATGTGACCCTCCTTGGATTGATTTTTGTGCTTTGACCGCATACTGCTCCAGACATGCTTTTGCTGTTACAGATGCTCTGTTTATAACGCTGGACTGGCTGCAATTTTTTTCATTGTTTTGTCTTTTGGACTAGAGATGCATTCATCTGGACACTTGACATCAGGAAGTAGGATACTTTCAGGTATCTAGAGAAAGGGAAATTCATAACAATTCCCTGAGATGGTATCCTGAGACCTGACAACCTTTTCTGCTACTGATAGGGCTGATTAGCAACCTTGACAGCAGACTTGTTGGTATATGTTTAGGATTATGTGTGTAACTTTGAAACATAAACCCAACATTGCCCCTTGAAGGAAAAGGTTTATAACCCACTGAGATAGCCAGTATGCAAAAATTCCAGTGATCTAGTGCAGTGGTTCTCAACCCTTGGCCCTCCATATGTTTTGGATCTCAGTCCCCGGAAACCCCAGATAACATGGCCAATGGTTAGAGATTCAGAGGATTGAAATCCAAAATGTCTGGAGGGTCAAAGGTTGAGAACCTCTGCTCTAAAGATCAGCTTGTTTTCTAAGCAATATTTAAAAAAACACTGAATTCCTGAGCCAAATCTATGTTACAGCAGCCCCTAGCCAGAATTTCAGCAAGGATTGTTAGCAACTCACACATTTCTTATATTATTATTTCTTCATAAACCCATCCTGCAAGCATAGTCCGACATTTCTCTCTCCTTCGCACACCAGCTAAAGGGGAAAAGCCCTCCATATTTTTTATTATTATTATTTATTTGTATCCCGCCTCTCCATATGGATCGAGGCGGTGAACAACTTACAAATAGCATGTATTTCGATACATTTCTATACATGCCCCCAACAAGCTGGGTACTCATTTTACCGACCTGCGGAAGGATGGAAGGCTGAGTCAACCTTGGAGCCCGGCAGGATCGAACTCATTTAACCACTGCGCCACCAGGGCATATACTGGCATTTAACCACTGCGCCACCAGAGCATATACTGTCAACATGAGCACAGCATTGTAAGAAACTACCAAGTGTACCACATGACATTTGGTTCCTTATCCAATAGCCAAAAAGTAACCCTCAGGTTCTCCTGTTTTACACATACACTTCTTTTAATCTCAGAAATGTTAGTTATACTGCCTTAGGCAACTCCAGTTTGTCCACCTTTTTTCTGCCTCAGCCCCTGAGCTGCAGTACCTCAGAAAGCCCTCTCCTGTTTTCTAGCTGACCAGTACCTAACACTGACCTAATACCCAGCAAGAGATCCATGGGACTTTATGTTTTCCTGCACCCTTTTTTAAAAACCTCAGAAATCCTAGCAACAAGCCCTCCACCATTTTTCCACCTCTTTTAGTAAACCTTGGGCATCTTAGCAGCAATGCCCTTGGCCATCTCTGTTTCCCTGCCTCCAACTTCCTATCCCGAACTTGGGAACCTTACCAACAGTACCACTGAATGTCCTCTCCTGTTTTTTAGCTTTTTAAAAAAATCCAATGAGTTATGTCAGGTCCCACATTTTTGTTTCTCTGATGGCCTCTTTTAGAATTTTGATTTGAAGCTGGCTACTGCAACTTGGACCACATCAATAAAAATTGTCAGATTTTGAGATTGGCTAGTCAAGAATTTTGAAGCATCTGGCACAATGTACCATAGAGTTATACATAGCAAAGGCACAGTGCTTTTTCTTTAATTATTATAGATTACAGCTGTATTCCCACTTGAGTCTGTTCTTCCTCTTTCAGTCTTCACTTTCCAACAGAGTTCTTTTTCTTATAGGGAAAGACACCATCCAGTACATACATGGAGCTCCAATACAAATAAATACACTTAGAGCTGCCCCCTACAGAAAGTGGGGAACCAACTATGTGGAAAAAAAGATTATATGGACATATTAGAGCAGACCCACTATTAGAGGCAACATATATGGTTTGATCAAATGAACAATTATTAGGTTCACAGAGACATGAATATAGGTGCTTCTATATTGTTATGTGGTAACACCAACATTATCTCCTGTTTTCCCCACAGGAAGTGTAATGTGTTGAACAGCAACTTAGAGAAGATATTTGTAAATGAAAATGATCCAAAGAAGAGTTTAATTGATCTAAAATACCATTTAGGTCACAATTCTATACACATTTGCTTGAGAGTTAATCCTATGGAACTCAATACAATTTGGACTGTTAATACTTTTTTACAGAGTAAATTGGCAATTAAAGTCAAAACTTGAGCTCTAAAGGATTTTTTTTATATCACTGATGAAGCTTAAACTTTATATTATCAACTTACTAAATAGGATTTCTCTTTCCAGAGATCTTCACAGAAGGTATATATCCAAGTGGCTGACACTGATGAAAACACAGATTCAGTTGCCGGACAGAGCTATCATTATGGTCAAATGATACATTTTTTTATATCTGCAACAGCATCACTGTTACAACAGAGGGTTTTTTAGTTGGTAGTATTTTATTTCTGTGTGTATTTCAGACCAAGTTATGTTGAAAAAATGGAAAGGTTTATGAAGGGAACGCGTCCCTCAAAGCAAACACATATACATTTTTAGACACAGGTTTACATTTTCCAAGAAAGAAACATATAATTAAAATGGCTAGTCACTTGCGTTACTAATTGTTCTCGTCTGCATTTAAACAATGTGAGTATAGTAAGTATAAACATAGGAGAGAAGTTCTCGTTTTTTTAAAAAAAAACATCAAATCAAGAGAAATAACAATCCAAGGTAAATAGGTCAGTTCTCACTAAAACCATTGGCACTAGCCATGACTAGTATATCCTGCTGATTTCAACAGAACCTAAATTCAGTTAAGTAGCTGTGTGGACTGAGGTGTTTCTGTTCAGGACTAGTTCTCATAGAGTTCTATGGGGCCTAAGGCTGTATCCTATATCTATTTACATATAAATAAATCCTACAGAAGTCCTTGAGGCTTACATCTAACAGGCATATACAGTATTGTACAACTAGTTGAATGTTGATTCCGCTGAAACCAGTGAGAAGTATTAATCAAAGCTTAAATCCTAAGGGTTTTAGTGAGAACAAAGCCAGTAAGTGGCAGGATGCAAAGAAACAATTTGGGGACAATTTGAACTGAGAGGGATGGCTGTCTGAAATTGGGGTACAGGCGCAGCTGCTGTGCCAGTTGCTTTTCAGTGGTGGACAGTGCAAGATTTGTAGCTATGCTGTTGGCATAAAGAAGTGGATTTGTCCTTGTGTTGCTTTGTGTATTTGTAAATAAGGCAGTTGGAGAGCCAACATGGTGTAGTGCTTTCAGTATTGGATTACAACCTTGGAGGCTCCTGACTCAACCATGAAAACCCAGTAGGTGACCTTGGGTGTGTCACACACACAGCCCCCAGAAAACCTTGTGCCAGGTTAACTTTAGGGTCACCATAAATTGGAAATTACTTGAAGGCACACAACACGAATAAAGCAAATAATACACACATACCATCTCCAGTTCTCTCTCACACACCCAAAGGAATCTAATAACACAAGTCATGGATATCATCACCATGTGAAAAACGGGAGATGTATAATAGCCCTAAGCAAATGTTGTTCCTTGAATGATCAGTTGCAGTTGGTGCTTGTATTTCTTGATAACGTTTTTCTTTTCTTAGCATATGCCTCTCTTTTCTCCTTGAGAGAAATTGAGCAGGACATAAATAATTTTAAAGAAATAGACAGTTGGACCATTCCACCTGAGTCTGTTTTAAATGAAAGTAAAGAAAAAATTAAAGAGGAACTGATACAAGTACAGAGATCATCTTTTTATCAGTAGAAAAATGAAGCAGGTGCTTCGTATGCTTAACTGCTGAGATAGGGAAAGGGTCTGTTGTTTTCATTTGCTGTAAAAATTTAAAATTTAGTAAAGTTATTTAAAAATGAAGTGTGTGCATGCAGTATTTTAACCTACTCAGATTTTTAAAGGGGTTTTCCTGGTGTTTTTCTAGTAATTTGCAGTAAACATTTAATGCAACAAAGGAAAACGTTTCCTCATTCATGGCTAATTTGTACCAAAAAGAATGTTAATACAGAAACAGTGTTAGTTAACAAATTTAATTCTGTGTTTCTGCTCGGTTCAGCATGTAAGGTTTCCTAAAACAGCATCATTCAGGTCCCATTTTGGCTTTTACAAAAGCACACTAGAAGGCATCTGTAACTTCATTTTAATATAGAAAGGAGTTATAAACCCTTTTTCTGCTGCAGGATCTGACTTGTCTGCTTTCACACAGATGCAGATCCTGCAAAGAGAGACTGATATTATTTTTAGGAGGTGGCCACAAAGCTAACATTGCACAGTTCTCTGTTTGTATATTGGAATGATCAACTATAGTCAGAGCATTGATGTAGCCTATTTCCAGTGGGTGAAAAGTATACAGCTGTATAGTTTGCATTTATGTACTGCAGGGACACACTTGAATCTCATTTAAAAAATGTCACTCAAGACATCTGGTCAGCTGTCCTAATCCATATTGGGGTTTTTAGACTACTGTTATGCCCCCAATATGCTTTGAACATTGCCAATATGCTTTCTCAGCAGTAGCAGCAGTGTGTCCCCTTTGGTTTCACAGCCCATCCCCTGTGTTAGTTTTTACCATGTCACGTACTGTGCAAAATGAAAAACCACATACTGTATCTCATGTGTCTGGCTAATGATACTGGTAGAACAAACCTTGTGTGATTAGGAACAGGGACGGATTGGCTTAGGGTCTAGTTCATCTCACGGACTGCAAAAGAATCAGCTGTCACTTGTGCCATGCAGCAGATGGACAGTTTGCATCCGATTGACAGTCCAGCGCCAAAGCCTTTAGAAGCTTTGGCAGCCCACTTGCCATCAGGAAGCAGACTTTGATGTCCTGCAGATGGTTGCCTCGGCCATCTTGCATTTGTGTTTTGTATGTGGCGCTGTTGTGCCTTCACTCTGAACCCAGGAATTTTGCCGGTTCTGTCTCACTGCCTTTGGAATTGCTGCAGTACAACTGTACTGAAAAAGACACTGAGCCACCAGAGTTCAGCATCCCTCATCCATTGGTCTGAGCTTCTTGAAATAAATATAAAACCCATGTGTATAACTGGAGCAATTCTTTGTTTCTAGCCATGTTCGAAATCCTAATAATGCCCGTCACGAACCACCCACTGTCTCTACAACAAAAATGAAGCTTTATTTTACACACTCCTTATCTAGAACCCTGACAAATCTCTCTTTCCTTCTTCCTTGTGAACCAGAACAGTAGCACTTTATAAATAATCACCAATCCTATTTCTGTGTGCATTTAGCTCACCAACGCAGCTTTCCCCTCGATTTGGTTCAAGCCCATCCTAGCTAACGACACAGAACAAAAGAATTTTCTTCATGGTGGTCAGGCTAATCTTGCTCCATGAATAGCCTAGAGTAATCTGTCAGCAGTACGAAGCCATGACTGGAGGTATTCCAGAATTGCTCTTTCACATTTGGTAGGGACAGTTAGGAATTCTGACTGGCACTATTAGGCAGGATTCATGTCAGTGTACAGAAAGAAAGGGCTGCAGTTGTCTTTAGAGGTGAGATCAGCCCAGAATTTCCTACTTTTCAGATTTGCCAGCTATTGAATTTCATTTAAAAAAAATAATAAACACCCTGAGAAGATTTTAGAATTGAAGGAAGGAAGGAAGGAAGGAAGGAAGGAAGGAAGGAAGGAAGGAAGGAAGGAAGAAAGAAAGAAAGAAAGAAAGAAAGAAAGAAAGAAAGAAAGAAAGAAAGAAAGAAAGAAAGAAAGAAAAGAAATTCTATCATATGTGATTTTTCAGGCACTCCTAAGGTAATGGAAAATATTTTGTGGGGGAAAATGTATGTATAAATTGACAATTAATGCACAGTGCTTACAGCCAGAAAACAAGAAAAAAATTAAACAGTTAATTAGGGGCTTTTTGAATCATTGTTATATATACGATGCATCATTTGCAGGTGCTACAATGGTGAACGATAACCATTATAATTACCAGTATTCAAAGATTCATATTTTTCCGCATGTAATTGATTTAGGATTATCAGTTTTCTTGTAGTTATACAAAAGGCCTGTCAAGGTGTTTCACACGTGTTTGGCTCATGCGTGTTCCAAAAACAAGTCAAAGCACTGTTAAAGGTATTCTAGAAAATAGGCCAAGTTTTACCTGGGTTCTTATCTTGATTAAATTACATTACACATTTTTCTTATTTTCCTCCCTCTTGTTCTTTCTTTATCGTACTGTCTCTCTCTCATTCTTTCTCTTTCTCTCCCTCTCTCTTTTTTTCTTTGTTAAAATACATCTGTGTTTGTTGACTGCCCCAGATTATATCTAAGTGAGGAGTGGGAGTACTTGCACCTGGTACAGTATATGTAGCTTAACAATACATATCATTACATTATTTACAGCTCATTTTGTGTTATTCAATAGTAAACTGCACATTAACCCTTTGAGATCCTGCATGAAAGTATCCACAAAACTCCCCACAAAGAGATCAGTCAGTCTCCCTCAATCAGTCTCTCTCTCCCTGACAGCCCC
Source organism: Ctenosaura bakeri (assembly GCA_948474755.1). Taxonomy (NCBI): domain Eukaryota; kingdom Metazoa; phylum Chordata; class Lepidosauria; order Squamata; family Iguanidae; genus Ctenosaura; species Ctenosaura bakeri. The sequence continues at coordinate 178,192 of CAOLHI010003189.1, read as the reverse complement.
GAGAAATGGGAAAGAAAGAAAGAAAGCGAGAGAGAGAGAGAGAGAGCAAGAAAGAAGGAAAGAAAGAAAGAAAGAAAGAAAGAAAGAAAGAAAGAAAGAAAGAAAGAAAGATCTATAGCTGGGTTCATAAACAGGGCAGTGTGTTCATTACAACCAGGATCGCTACCTGAGCTGGCTAATTCCTCTCTCAGGAAATCTGTTTCATAATGATATTCTTTGCCATGCCACACTTGTACTTCTGCTGATAACACAGGTTACAAAAGGGACTTGGCACCAGAATCAATTAATGTACTGGCTCTTTAACCTCGTTTATTGGAGTACATTCGACACCACGGGGACCTAACTGTTATGTTGCTGGCAGTACAAGGACCCAAGTGATGCAATTTCATGCAGCCTCAGCCTTGTCTTTGGTGCACAAAAATAACACATCATGATCTGGCCTCATTAGGCACTGACTCAGCAGCCTCAATTCCGTAGGACTATAATGCTATATAAAGACAAAAAAGGGGGGGGACAGTTTCAGGGACCCCCCCAAACATTTTCTTTGATGTTCCCAGGTATGTCATATGCCGCTTGCTTACTGCCTATAGTCCAATCCAAATTGTATCTTAGGTTTCTTTCACACTATACAATTATATGAGTCTAACTCACATGGTTGTATTCAATGGAATTGTTTGATTTGCAATTTATGGAGATAATACTTAGAATTTTCAGCAAAAGACCTGTAGTGCCTCTCCAAACTATAAATCCCAGAATTCCATAGAATGCAGCCACCGCAGTGAAAGCAGTACCAAAATAGTATAATCGTACAGTGTGAAAGAGACCCTAGTTTTACATATTTATGGTGGAAGGGAATATGGGGACTGTTCCCACTGCCCCTTCGTATGTTTGCATTTTTTTGTCAGTGAAGTACAAGTGTCATATCTTTTCATTAAAAAAAATCTAAACAGTGCAAGGCTTGCTGCATTGATGAATAACCACAAAGTTACATATCTCATTATTTGTCATCTAAGAAAAATTAATTAGAAATGGCTTTTTTTTAAAAATATTACCCAGTGAAGACTATAACAAAGAGCAGCTAACTACGGGTGGTCCCATATGTCAAGCTCCTAGTGATATCAGTAAAAAAGTGTTAATACTGTTCTCCTAACCCATTTTTTTTGTAGAAAGAAAAAAAATGGAAGAAGTGCTAGGAAGAGAAACAAATGCATTAATGGCATAACAAGAAAAGAAAAACAATGAAATCTGGACATTCCACCAAAAGTCCATAAATAAGAGAGGACAACTGCATCATAAAAGCCGTGGGCCCATACACATGACACAATTATAGCACTGTTATTCCACTTCAACTGCCATGGTTCCATCCAATGGGATCCTGGGATTGCCAGTTGGCAGGGGGACACTTAAAATTCTCATCCAGTGTTATTCTTGTTATTGCATGCCTTCAAGTCATTTCTGACTTATGGTGACCCTAAGACGAACATAGCTGAGCAGGGATTCAAATTGTGGTTTCCAGAGTTGTAGTCCAACACTCAAATCACTATACTATGCTGACATACTACAAACCTTAGAATGCCATAGGATGGAACCACAGCACTTAAAGTGGAATAATAATGCTGTAATTGTGCCATGTGAATAGGCTGCATGTTTGGAACTCCCTGATCGTAAGTATTCAGCCATCATCATAGCCATAAGCAGCAGCCTGGTGAGATGACCACCTCAGATGGCAGATGCTGTAGAACATCTCTGACAGCCACCTAGTTGTCCCTACTGACTTCCCTGACCATTACCCTCAGTAAAAGGTCTGATCCAAACTGACCTACTGTTTGTAGTATGCTGGAGGATGCTATCCCACTATGAAAGTTAAAGAAAGCTGCAGCAGGCAATCCAGTGAGCTTCTGTTTGTAATATGAGAGAAAAGGTGTCATCCTTGTCTTTCCATATTAAGTGAAGGATACCTGCAGAAATCTTGACCTGAGCCCGACATGAGAAAGGGGAAACTGAAATGAAAGAAATGAAAAATGTCTCTGGCTGAAACTAGAAGTAAACACCATTAGGACAAAATTCAGAGCATTTCCAAACATTTTTTAAATATTTGGGATAATGACAAAAGTGGCATTCTTCTCAGTGATGTATAGCATCAACGCCTTTGACTCCAATTATTTCTAAAACACATGGCTCACCATTACACCATTTGTAAAAATTTTGCACAGACTGCACAATACACAGTGTATTAATGGCATAGCAAGAACAGAAAGAGACAAGGAATCCATATGGCTATTCATAACCTTTAAATACTCACCAATATCTGTGTTGCTGAATTAATCAGTCTCACGATTATCAGCAATTTAGCTGCATTTTGTTAGTAATTAGCTTGATAAATTAGCATCTGCAATATAAAACTTGACATCTCATTGTTGTCTCCGCTTTATGGTAACTCTGCAAAAAAAAATTGCAGTCTACTTGATAATAAAATTATCATTTCTCATATAATATAAATAGATAGAAAAAACAAAGTTTGACATGCTGGATATTAGAGGGAAAACAAGCTCCATTTATATTCACTGGGCAAAATATCAAAGATTAGTAGTTCATAATACAAACTTCAATAGTGTTGTTTAAAAATAATATTGGACTGTTTTCATTGTGGGCTGCTGTGCCTTGCGAGAAAAATATATGCTCAATTAATTTCTTTTCTGTGGAGGAAACTGGCAAACAGACTTTGAGGCAAAAGGACTGCATATATGGCAGCTTTTAAAATTTACTTTAATGATTCTTACACAAACTGGGATGACCTAGTAACAGGTGAAAAACTGGACCTGTTCTCACTCTCCATAAAACTTAAACCTATCTGTGTAAAAGAGTACTAAGGATCTTTTTCTCTTTTCTCTCTCTTTTCTTTCTTTCACATTTTCAAACAAATTTCAAAAGGCCTGGGGAGTCATCTTTCCCAGATGAGCATCTGAAGGCACTCCTGATTAAAATTTCCTGACTTCCCAATTAATGGAAATCAGAGTAGGTATCTTCCTCTAAAAATGCTAAAAATATAGTAATTATCCTGTACAGATGTGCTGCTATAAACACAAGATTTGCCGGCATTCTCTTTTAGCCATCATTTCCACTGCAGGAAAACTGTACTAATAGAAACATCCCTATTAATCTGAATTTGAGATATTTCCTACAATGTACATTACCTTTCTGCTTCCTACAACCTTCTGCCAGGATTTTCCACTACCACCCCCTTCTTTTCAGGAGGTGCTTTGAGAGGAATATACCATGAGAACAATACACAGCTGCTGCTGTATAGAGATATCTAATTGTCAATATTGTGGAATTTCTACAGCTTATTACTTGCATTCAGTCTAATTCTGGGCAAATTGCCAGTCACTTCAGGGACGTTCAAGTGAGCCATAATACACGTGATACGACATCACAGCATTAAGATACCCGGCTGTTTTGCCTCTGGCCAGGGAATGTTTGTACCAATGCTACCGAGTGAAAGGGAGGGGTCTGACTACAAATAAAATAAAATTTGTATTTTTTTTCAAGTGGGCTGCCTTTCAAGCCCAGATGTTAGTAATGAAAGATTCAATTTAAGGATTTAAATTACAAATAAATAAAGTATGAAACAGATGTGATTTTTAAGGAAGTTCAAATTATCCAGGAAGAAAAATATCTCTGTGCATGACAAAGTAATAGGGATTGTCTTGAGAGTCTGTTGAAAACAATCTGCTATGCTAGATACACCCTTAGGACAGGATTGGTTTGGAATGGGAAGGACTGGTGGAGCTTGTCATTAAACAAAAATTGTGTTTAATAAAACTTTATAACCGTGATTAATCCTATGAGGCCCTAAAGGAGTTTGCAATTTCTGATAAACACATTTTCCTTGTTTGCAATGGTAATAATATTTTGAATTGAATGGAATCTGAATATGTATGTATGTATGTATGTATGTATGTATTGTGAAAGAGAGGAAAGACTTACAGGTAACACTTATGAATAATTACCCAGCCACACAAGGGGCCACCCACAAGCAGAACCTCAGACTGTAAATGTAATGGAGGCAGAAATATAGGGAGATGTATTCACCTCTTTCTTTTGTGCAATAAGAGTGACCTGCAAAAAGAAGAAAAGAAAAAAAATGGTTGGATGGTTGGATGGATGGATAGATAAACAGATAGAAAGACAGACAGACAAAGATAACGATAAATACAGATGCACAATATAGCATTTGTGTGTTTGTGTCTTCAAGTCAACTGACGGTAACTCCATCAATTTCATAAGGTTTTTTTAGGCAAGGAATACTAGATGTGGTTTTGCCACTTCTTTCCCATGAATCATATCCTACAGCACCTGGTATTAATTGACAGTCTCCCATCAAAGTACCCTCCTGGGCAGACCCTGCTCAGGTTCCAAGATCAGACAGGATCTGGTACCTTTAGAGTATTTAAGCCCTATAGAATGTAAGTATAGCTATAAATATAGATAGATATAGTTCTCCTCAACTAGGCACAATAGGGCTAGATCTCTGTGCGCCTGAATAAAGTTAGCAAGCTACGATGGAGGCAGTGTGTGCATGCGTGTGTGCGTGAGAGAGAGAGAGAGAGAGACAGAGACAGAGAGAGAAAGAGTGTGTGTGTGTGTGTGTGTGTAAAAAGGGATACCACTGTAACAAAGTGAGCCAGCCTCATATTGTTTATATCCTTACATGGATGACTTAGAAACAAAACTTTTACTGTTTAGTATTTAACCACTGCCTGAGGTTCTTTTGTCAGGGAATTGATTAGGTCCCAGCAGTGTACCACAAGAAACTTGAAGACATACACACTTGCTCTTTTTTAGAATCACCTTATTTCCCTTAAGACTTAAAATAACTTGAAGTGGATTCTGGAGAAGGGATGAGGTGAGTGGCAGGAGCTGGAGAGTTAACAACAACAGCAGCAGCAGCAGCAGCAGCAACAAAGGGAAAAAACAGGTAAAAGTGAGCTTTGTCATAACAAACAAAGGAGCACATATGCACACACACTCTCTGTCTCTCTGTCTCTCTCTCTCTCTCTCTCACACACACACACAAATACTAGTCTGGAACTGCTGAACCAGGGAAAGATGCACACACTAAGGAAAGAGACTTGGAATTACTCATCCAGGGAGAGACTTTAACCCCATTGCAGCACCTAACAGTTATTCCCCATGCTGCTGCCCCAACACCATTAACAGCACAAAAGCAGTACGGTAATCCTGATTACTTCAAAGTTTAGAAGAAGGCAGGTTTAAAAGCTTTCTTCTCCCAATGATCCATGACAACCAGTAGTTTCCATGTCAGTGAGACAAGGAATCTGTTTGGCATTTAAGTCCAAACTTTGAAGAAGCTCTCCAAGGCGCTGATGCTATTTTGGAAGTTTCCCACCCATCTCACATGGAATCTACCAGCTTCCAATGCCAGAAACAAGGACTAAGACTAGATCACCATTTCTGACTACTAAAAAAACAGAGGCATTGGATTCTGCATGTATGCTGTGTACACATGTTTGTTTTAAGGACCACTTCACTTCTCACATGAGAAAAAAGGTGCAGACACATATATAGCAACCTGTCGGTAAAGAACCATCATATATAATGACAAATTGTTGTTGCTGTGTGCCTTCAAGTCATTTCAAACTTACGGCAAAGCTAAGGTGAACTTATCATGGGGTTTTCTGGGGAAGAGAGTGTGTGACACACCCAAGGTCAACCAGTGGGTTTCCAAGGCCAAGCATGGAATTGAACCTAGTCTCCAGGGTTGTAGTCCAATGCTCAAACCACTAACACCACACTGGCTCTCGATAATGGCAAATATATGGTTGCAGTTCTCAGGTTACAGCATAAATTGTATACCTCATAAAGTGAACTACATAAGTACCAAACACATGTATGCATCTTGCAAAGAGCAACTTTTATGAGAATATTCATAATTAAATATTATAAAATGACTGTCAGATCTCTGAAACAGGTCCCCTCCCCATGATGTCTTTTAACTCTTGGTGTATTATTGAGCAAACAGCTATGCTTCTGATCTTTCTCATTTTTGTTAGCTCACACCACAATCAACGCTGCCCCGGGATCAGACAAATAAATCAAATAAGACAGGTACCACTGTAAAGATTGGAAGGTTGTGTTGATTTATTCTAAAGTTTAAGCCTCAAAAAGAGATATAAAGCTGCCTCAGTTAGACCCGGAAGTGTAGGAGGGAAGTATTCTCTTCAAAAATGAGAAATATAAAAGCAGGGCTGTTTTTGACATTTAGAAGGGTGACATAAACCTATTTTAGGAGGCACTGTGAGGTAAATGAGTGATAAATGGAGGCCAGAATTGATGTACAAACTGTGCAGTGTTTGGCGTGTTGGCACTGTCAAGGAACAAGTGCTATTTAGGCTTGATTCAGGCCATGAAATATCTTGGGCTCCCTATAAGTAAAATATACCAAGGTTGTAGCAGGGTCAAGCCTGGTTAGGCCTGGGGACTGTGAAGAAATACCAGGTGTTGTAAGCTATAGTTCAAAGGAAGACAATGGCAAACTATCTCTACGTACTCACTGCCTAAAAAATCCCTATGAAATTCATTGTTCTCTATGTCCATTTCCGCACCACACTGTTATAGTGCTTTTATTCCACTTTCAACATCCTGTGGAATCCTGGGGTTTGCAGCTTAGAGAAGGTCATTTAGAATTCTCAGCTAGAGAGCTCTTTGGCCTCAGTAAACTACAAACCCCAGAATTCCACAGGATGTTGAAAGTGGAATAATAGCACTTTAACAGTGTAGTGCGGAAATGGCCTATAAGTCAAGGGGTAACTTAAAGGCACACACACAACAGGTTATGGGGAAAATATGCAGACCCAGAGAGGAAGGGTCTGATAAATACAAAAATGAACGCAGACCACTTCTAACCCTTAAGCATTTGGTAATAGTTAGATAAAAGCTTTGAATGTTACAGTTCACCCTCCACATTCATGGGTTTGACTCTCGCAGTTTTGATTATTCATGTGCCCACTTGCCTCCCCTCATTCTTCCCCTCCCATTCCCTGGCAGGGGGAACATAAGAGTGAAAGGGAGGAAAGATCTTTTCCCTTGCGATTTCCCACCTGCCACTGCGGGCGCAATCACCCCAGTGGCGGGGGAGGGAGAAAGGAGGAAAGATCTTTTCCTCCCCATCGCCATCTCCCCACCTCTGCCCCAGCGGCAGGAGGGAAATGGTAACCAGGAGGAAAAGATCTCCCCCCCACTGCTTCTCCGGATGTGACCGCCCCAGTGGTAGGTGGGAGGGTGAATGGGAGGAAAGATGTTTTCCTCCCCCTCCCATCTCCTGCCCGCCACTGCCAGTGCCGGTGCTTGTGCCATGGTCAGCGTCGGCAGCGGTGGGCAGCAGAGTGCAGGGAAGGGGCATGCACTTCCCTGCACTCTGTTATTCACATATTCACATATTTTTCACTTTCGCAGGGGTTCTGTGCCCCTATTCCAGCAGTTCTCAACCTGTGGGTCATGACCCGTTTGGGGGTCGAATGACCCTTTCACAGGGGTTGCCTAAGACCATCAGAAAACACATATTTCCGATGGTCTTAGGAACCGAGACACCGCTCCTCTATCTGTCTCCAGGCAGGTTCGCCCACATGCAGATATGCCCACATACGAGTACCCAGCGTGATGACATCATCGTGCCAACCCCATCACATACACCCCGTACAAATACAGGTGTATGTGACAGGGTTGGTGCCATAATGTACTTATGCAGACCAGTCACACATGTGTAGAGAGCACCTACTGTGTAGAGAGCAGCTACTTAACAGTTAAGGAAATGGCGGGTGGTGGCTTCACTGCCGCCCTCTTCACAGGCATTGGGCTGCGCGTGAGGGTCCATTCCCTCCTCGGTGGTGGTGCACAAGCGCGAGTCATGCGCTCGCATCCTCCTGCCCCCTTTGGCGGGAGCGCGTGCGGCCAAAGGGGGCAAGAAGACGCAAGCGTGTGGCTCGCACTTGCGCACCACCACCCAGGGAAGACGGGGGGGGGCTTTCATTTATTTGTAATTAGAAATAAATATTTCACAATATATAATTACATATTGTTTTTGTGATTAATCACTATGCTTTAATTATGTTCAATTTGTAATAATGAAAATACATCCTGCATATCAGATATTTACATTACGATTCATAACAGTAGCAAAATTACAGTTATGAAGTAGCAACAAAAATAATGTTATAATTGGGGGTCACCACAACATGAGGAACTGTATTAAAGGGTCGCAGCATTAGGAAGGTTGAGAACCACTGCCCTATTCCCTTCGAATGTGGAGAGCCTACTGTACTTTGTAAAAGTAAATTATCATAATAGTTCCAATGCCACCAGAAGTAATTATCATTATAAACATATTTTTGAAGTAAGTAGTTTCCCATTTTTAAAAGTAAATATTATAGATACTGAACTGATTTTTAAAAACCATCTGAATGCTTCAAAAAGATGCTCTAAAGTACCAAAAAAGCCCCTTCCCCATCCCCCCGCAGTGTCACTTCAACACTCACTTATTCACAACATGAGGAATAACTTGAAACACCATGAACTCTGTTCGTGGGACTATTCCTTCTCTGCCAAGCCACCATAACTACGAAGGTAACTTTAAAAAGTATAGTTACACTGCAAAGAATTGAGCCAGTGTAGTTTAACAGTTAAATGTTGGACTGGGGATTCAGAAGTTCTTGTTCTAGTTGTCACTGAGTTCTGAATATGATTTGGGGCAAGATCTGGTGGTTTGGATCAAGTCCTGACCCACTGTGGATCTAGGGTTGCCAGGTGAAATAAGAGACAGGGCTCCTTTCCCTTTTAATGCTTGCATGCATGTGTATATTGTGCCTTCAAGCTGCCTTTCAACTTATAGCAATCACATACATTTCATGAGGGGTTTTCTTAGGCCAGGAATACTCAAAGGTGGTTTTGCCAGTGCCTCTCCCTGAAATGTTGCTGTGTGCCTTTAAGTCATTTTTGACTTATGGTAATCCAAAGGAGAGCTTATCATGGGTTTTTCTGGGGCTGAGAGTTTGTGATGCACCCAAGATCACCCATGGGTTTCCACAGCTGAGCAGGGAAACAAACCTCAGTGACCAATGTCATAGTCCAATGTCTGGACTATTTGAAAGACCGTGTCTCCCTGTTAGAGCCCTAAGATCTGCAGGGGAAGGCTTTCTCTTCATCCAACCACCATCCCAGGCTTGCCTGGTGAGGACATGGGAAAGAGCCTTCTCAGTGGCTGCTCCCACCCTGTGGAACGCTCTTCCATGGGAAGCTAGGCCGGCTCTCTCCCTGCTCTCCTTTTGCTAGCAGACAAAAACATTTCTCTTTAAGCAGCTTTTATGTGAGCTGGGGAGCTTTTTATTTATATATTAACCTATTTTAAAATTGTGCATTGTTTTAGGTTTTTATAATTTTATATGTTTTTAATGTTTTTAATTGTTTTAATTGTTTCAAATGTTTGTAACTTATTTTGGAAGCTGCTTTGGGTCCCATTCTGGGAGAAAAGGCAGCATACAAATGTAACGAATAAATAAAGTGACAAGCAACACCTGCTGAAAATCTGTCTTCTCAAACGGACAGGAGTCCCCAGATGGCAACTCCTAAGTTTGTCAAGACCCAATCTAAATCCAGATCACAGTTTGGGAACTGAAATCACAGCTCCTACCATTCACTTTATGGGGAAATCCAAATGGCTATAACTTTATTTATACTTTTAGGTGAAACTTGGGGGCACAGTAGCCCCAAAAGTGGGGATTAACACTGCCAAACTGCAAATAGGTAGCTTCAAAGATTTTGCACAGGCATCTTAAAGTTCTGTTTTCAGTCTCCTTCTCAATGAACTTCGCTGAAAAACTGTGTGTGTGTTCCTAGGTATTGTGAGTGTTCTGCCTTAGCAAACAAACAAGGCTAGCTCTCTCTCTAAATCATTCCAGGTGTTCAAAATTATTTTTATTTAGTGACTAAAATTCTGAATAAACAAAATGGTCCTTGAATAATGACTGGAGGAAAAGTAGAACAGTTTTGTCTAAAAAGGCCTGTCTAAGGCCATTTCTGCACTAGCTGGGCGGCCCCTCCCTGAACTGCAAACCCCAGGATTCCATAGGATGTTGAAAGTGGAATGATAGCGCTATAACAGTCTAGTGCGGAAATGGGCTAAGCCTCAAGAGAATAAGCAGTAGGACTTGCAAAAGTGAAAAGGTAAGGAGAAAAAACTGTGTAGTTCATTTGACGCATTCACACACATCTTTCCTCTGCTCCTTGAACTGCAGTCCCTCCCAGTTGAAAAAGAGGTGCATACTTGATCTCACCAAAACAGCTGAACAGTTGAAAATTTAAACCTAAAAGGAATGAGGAAGAAACTCCTCTCTTGTTTTATAAATGAGTCCAAGTAAGTAAAGTAAGTCCAAAAAAAATGAGAAAAATCTAACAAATGTGCATACAAGCAGATCCTGAAGAAAAGAGTAGGGAGGGGAATCCTCTCAGCTTCTAAAAATAAAAAGGAAATAACACGCATACATACACAGGTCTCAACAGTTTTCTCAAATCAATTTCTCTAATATCTTTCTGTCAGCCTGTTCCCAAACAGATCCCAAAATAAGTAATAGGAAAATGCAGGAAACAGGGAGACATAAATATAGTGACATTACACACGGACATTACACATGCAATTGGAACAGTCAGAAAACACTAATGAAATGCCTGCCAAGGATTGGAAGCTACAGCTGTCACTCTATGTCCACTGCAACCCCTCACTATCACATCCTACCACAAAGCACACTTCCTCAGAAGGCAAGAAAAAGCCCTTTCCCAGACATGCTTCACTCATGCTAAAAATGTCTCATTATTCCCGAGCAGTTAGGAAAGAGACAGAGTTCTTTGAGGTAATACCAACCAGCCCTGGAACCCCTTTGGTCCAACACAGTCTAATATGGAACTATACCAGAGTGGATTGAATTTTGCCACAGCCCTAATTTATATCACCTTCAATTCACATCATTAAAGATGTAATCTGAGTATTATTAACAAAGTTACCCTTTCTTAGAATTGTAATGTGATATAGTTATATCTTTGTTGTTGGACAAAGGAATTAACAATAAATTTCTGCTACTCTGCACTAGTCTATGATCTTAGTACTTACTGATCCATGGACTTAGTATTATGTACTACCCTGCAGTCTTAATATTCTTTTTAGTAGGAAGTTTTGCAGTATTTATGACTGCACAGACTTTATTTATAGCACTTCTCAGCATTCCAGAATTGCCTTCATTGAAACGGTATCATGCAGATATCACAGTTAAAAAGCTGTACAATGGCAATAAGGAATATTAACAATATAAAATCCATCAGATGGTTAATTAAGATATCTATTATATTGCTAATTGTCATGGATGTTTAGAGTATGCAACTGCCTCTCTCCTGACTACTGTCCCCCTGTTTTATGCTAACAAAAAGGGAAGTAGAAGAAAAGAGGAGAACCGGCACCATTTCTGCCAGCACTAAAGCGTTTTGTGTGAATTAAGTGAGCACCTCCATTTCCAAAGCTGTCAGTCTGGCAGCTTTCATGAGTACTAAATCTGCTTCAAAAAAAAAGGAATGAAAAATAGTAGTTCCTCAGTGGAATGATAGGACCTAATTCACTTGCCTGTTATTTATTCTATATTTAATAATCTCTTTCTGTGACACACGTTGGAGATACAAGAGATGCTCTTCAACTTTGAAAGATACACCCCTTTCTTTCCCAGGTGGTTCCAATATGACACAAGCCATTACTGAAGATTGACAGAGTACTTGCTGCTAGCCAAGATGTTCTATAAGACAGGCATATAATATTTAAAGGATTTCTTTGAGGTAAAGAGTTTGACAAATTTTAGAGTCTCCAAAATGAGTTCCTACCTAGGGAAATGCAAGCTTACAAAGGATTTCCAGTTCTTTCCATCTCACCAATGCTTGGAATAGACTTTTTTTTAAAAAAAAATCCCTGATGATCAGAGATAGAGATGTATCTAATTATCAAGGGAAAATAAGAGGTTTAATGTATTTAATCACATAGGACAGAAAAAGGAAATTACTAAAGGTTTGACAGTAGGTCATATTTAATCAGGTTCAAAATTCCATGCTAAAGTCTTTCTAAATGTTAGGAGTAATGCAGAAGTCTTTCAGACATCCACCTTGTGGGAAGGGAAGGGAAGGGAAGGGAAATACCAGGTGGCCTATGATCTAAATCAGGAGGTATGGTGAGATGAAGGCAATGCGCAGACTCCATTTCAAAACCAGAAGCTGCTGGTATGGTATTCATTAGGAATCAGTCACGTGCTGCTGGACAATATTAGAAAAGGATGTAATGAGACTTATTTTGATTCAACTTTATAGATTTGCTCTGTTTAAAAACTAAAATTCCGATAGACTTCTGGCCACATGGCAGACGTGAGAGGGAGTCCGGAGTAGCGCTGCACAACTCCGAACCCCCACCTCAAGGTACCCAGCTGGATTCAAACCATCTAACCTCCAGCTAGCTATCCCCTCGGTAAGGGGGATGCGGAAGAGGTCTACAGGGGATCTGTAAAGTGGCACCGAGCCTTATCCGAAAGGAGAAAGAGTGAGGGTGCGCAGGATTGCAAGACCGCGACAGGACCTCCAGGATTGCCGCGATAGCGACACAAGCACTGATGACAACTTTTAAACTAAGACTTTAGTAAGAGATCATTAGAAAGCCCGATTTGGATTACAAACATGTAAGATCTCAAGAGGAACGTACCTGCTTCAAAGATAGTAAGCAACTTGAAAGACGCCAAGGATTGTAGAGGGAGAACAATGGTGGATTTCTTAAGGGACAGTTCAATTGGTGAGTGTGCTGACTTCAATTTCCTTTCCTTTGGAGGCTAATATTAGATATTAAATTGAGATTGTGCATTGGAGGCTGGCGAATACTTTCTTTTTGATAAAAGTTGAAGAATATATCTCTCCTTTTTTCCTTTTTTAAGAGACTAGTGCGTGGAGGTTGCAAACTTTTAAATCTGTGTATGGAGATGCTAAATATGGAGTGACTTTGTTTTATTTGGATTGCATTTTACATTCTACTTGGATTTATCATTCTGATTTTTGGGGGTTTTAAAGAGGAGAATCTACGCTTTGTATTTTTTGCTGCAGCTGTGACTGGACATGATTATTTAAAAACTGGCACCTGGTACTTATTTAAAACTGACAGTGTTGATGAACTTAAGACTTTTAAGGACTGAGGGATTTTCTTTTTTCTCTTTTTTTATTGTGTATTGATCCTTCTTTTTAATTGCCTATTCGAATATTCTATTGACTGTTTTATGGATTAATGAACGGAAGAATTATATAAAAGACTGTGAATATGACTTGGAATATGATTGATTCTTATGGTTTGAACTGAACTGAACTGAACTGATAGAACTTTGAACTGGATATTTCATTATTGGATTTTTGCCCTACAAGATTTTTCATTTTTAAATGGATTTTAATGGACTTGGATTCTGGACCTTGATGAGTTTGAAAACAGACAACGGAGAGAACATTTGGTGGTAGATTCAGACTGAAGTTGATTTCCCATGCTTATAACTAAAGTTTACTATTTGTACAAGTGTATGTTTCAGTGAAGGTGCCAGGTTAACAAGTTTTGTGAAACTGTAGCTACAGGTAAAGGAGAAGGAAGATTTGCAAAGGGCAAAAAAATATTTTTTTAAAGGTCAATGGATCAAGAACAAGGAAAGCCGCAGCAGCAGCAGCAGCAGCTGTAACCACAACTACCCAATCAGTAAGAAGAACATCTGTGGACACATCCCAGAAACCCCAAGACATTATGCAACAGATGATGGAGGAATTAAAGAACATTAGAGGAGACATAAAAAAGATAGAGACAGACATTAGGCAGGATTTAAAGGAAACAAGGAAAGAAATGAGAACAGATATGAAACATGAGATTTGAAAGCTTGGGAAAGAAGCTGGAAACTTTGACTAAGGATGTCTCCAAAGGTAAAGACAGAAACCAAAGAAATAAAGGAGCAAGTTAGACAAGTACAAACTGAAATGACGGAGGTGAAGGGGAAACAACAGGAAGAACAACTTCAAACATTGCACCAGGAATTGAGATATCGCAAGAGATGCCTTCACTTTCGAGGAGTTCCTGACTCAAATATGAAAGACCTATATGGAAAAATGATCCCGGCTTTGGCAGAATTTGTAGATATAGTCGAAGATAACATGGAAATGTGTATTGATAGAATGTTTATAGTTGTCTCCAGAATGGCGAGAGAAAGAAAACTTTCAAGAGATATAATGATAACCTTCAACCGGATGGTTTAATGCAACATAAAAATTTTGTAACAATGTAGCTACGAAGGAACATTAAAAGTGGAAGATAAAGACATAAAATTTTTTAAAGACATACCATTTCAAATCCTTAAGAAGAGACAGGACTACAAACCTTTGGCCAATTTGTGGATGAAATATGAGATAAATTACAGATGGGAAAAGATCGAGGGCATCTCTTTTAACTACAAACAGCAACGTTACAGAATTAACTCGGTCTTTAAGGCCAAAGAAGTGATGGAAAGACTGAAGAAGGATTTTCAGAAGACATCAAAATCAGACAAAGACACTGAACAACAAACTTCAGAAGAAGAAAGAGGGAAGAGAAATACAGAGGCGAGAAGAAGAGGTTGAAGACTTAACTAGACAAGCATTGGATTCAGAGCAAGAAATGGAAGAAGAAGGAGAGCTTGCAGGAGAGACATTATAGTAAAAACATGATAGGACTGCATAGATTTAATTAAATAAAAATAGAAAAAATGGGGTCTTAAAATATATACTTGGAACATTAAAGGATTTAACTCAGAATATAAAAGAAGACAAATTTTCCATCATCTGGAAAAGCAAACATTGGATGTAATCTGTTTACAAGAAGTCCGAATAAGAACCCAAGATTTGAAATATGTACGGAATCCTAAACTAGGCAGTTGTTTTGCTGCTACAATCAATCAGAAAGAAAGAGGTGTACTCATATATGTGAGTTCAAGATATGGTGCGCAAATAAAATTTCAAGACAAAAATGGACACTATTTTGCGGTAGAAGTTGATACAAAACAAGACAAGATATTAATAGTAGGAATATATGCACCTAATGGAGCCAAAGGAGAATTTTTTCCTAAAATAAGTGCTGAAATACAAAGATATGTACAGGATACAGGCAATTCAAGTGTGGTGGTTCTTGGAGACTTCAATGAAGTAGTCAATCCTATAGCAGACAGAACAACGCAAAAATTGATACCGCAAAATAATGGAAAACTACCCAAAAGTTTTTTCCGATATGATGGATGATTTAGAGTTACACAACATTTGGAGATATAAACATGGACAATTAGATGGATATACTTTTTCTTTTTCAGACAGACACAAATCTATGTCTAGAATTGATATAATATTGGCAACTAAAGAGTTACTTTTGAAGACACACAATTGAAATAGACAGTCCTCCAAATTTGTGTTCAGATCACTTCCTGTTACAAGTTACCATTAAGGTCAGGAGCAGAGAGAGGACATGGAGGATCAATGAAGAGATTTTAAACAAGGAAAAAATACATTCAAAAAGTAAAAACAGAGTTAATTAACTATTTCAATGAAAACATGACATCCGAATTGCCTGTGAAGACAATATGGGATGCAAGTAAAGCAGTGATGTGTGGGAACTTTATCAGATGGTCTGCTGAAATCAATAAGGAAAGGAAGCGTACAGAAGAAAGGTTCATGGGGAATATGAAAGAATTGGAGAAACAGATGAGGAAAATCTGAGATACAAACACTTTACAGACAAAAGATTAGGTGTGTCAAGAAGAATGAATCAATTAAATTTGGGAGAAGTAGCAACAGATGTGTAGACTGAAACACACTTCTTTTGAAACAGGCTAATAAACTTTCAAAACTTTTGGCCAACTTATTGCGGAAAAGAAGATCAAGAAATATAATAACAGAGATTACAACGAAGAAGGGAAAGACAACAAAGCAAGAGGAGATAAAACAAGCATTCTATTCTTATTACACAAAGTTATTAGTAATATCTCCTTAAAAAAAAAAATCAAAGAGAATTGGAAGAATATTTGGAGAGGAAGAATAAAATTAGATTTTCAACAGACACAAGAGAACACTAAACAAATCAGTATCGATGATGAAGATAGTAGAAGCTATTAGGAACAAAAAGAATGACAAATCCCCAGGACCCGATGGCTTTACAGCAAAGTACTATAAAATTTTGGAACATGAGCTTTCAACTCCACTTCAAACAACAATAAATGAGATTAAGAAGGATGGAGTACCAGAAACATGGAAAGAAGCTAATGTAGTCTTGATTCCAAAAGAAGGAAGAGATAACAATGGATGTAAAGAACTACAGACCCATTTCGCTATTAAACACAGACTACAAGTATTCGCTGATTTGGCAGAGAGACTTAAAAAAGTACTTCAAGAACAAATTCATGAAGATCAGAATGGCTTTTTGCCTAAGAGAATGATGCGTGACAATATCAGGACAGTTTTAAATATAATTGAATACTACGAAAAACATAATCAAAGAAAGCTAGCTATGGTATTTGTCGACGCAGAAAAGGCATTTGATATGATCAATTGGTCATTCTTGAAGACGACTATTAAGCAAGCACAAGCAGGAGAAAAATTCATTTCATGGATTGAGCACATACTCTCAACAAACGGCAAGATTAATTATAAATGGAGAACGTACCATACCGATTGAAGTATTGAGAGGAATGAGGCAGGATTGTCCCCATCACCTCTGTTATTTATTTTGACATTAGAAATACTTAATGATAATATAAGAGAAGCTGTGGCAATAAGAGGAGTCCAGATAAAGAAATTTCAATATAAACTTAAAGCCTTTGCAGATGATTTGGTACTCTTTTTGGATTATCCCCTCAAGAGTGCTCAAAGATTGATGGAAATTATTCAAGAGTATGGAGATTACTCCGGCTTCAAGATTAATAAGGAAAAAACAGTGTACATAACAAAAAACATGATGGAGAAGGAAGAGGCTGAATTCAAACAAACTACAGGATTTAATAAAGGACAGAAAGCTAAATATTTAGGAGTCTGGATTACAAAACAAACAATGAATTGTACCATAACAATTATGATAAAAATGGAAGGAGATAACTCAAGATTAGGTAAAATGGACTCAACTAAAAATATCTTTGTTGTGACGAATATCAGTGATAAAAATGAATGTTCTTCCAGAAATGAACTATCTTTTTCAAAATGTGCCTATTATTACAAATATCAAACCCTTTGTTCAATGGAAGAGAGACATAACTAAATTTATATGGCAAGGGAAGAAACCAAGAATTAAATGGAGAATTATGACGGACATAACAACAAGAGGTGGTTTAGACTTGCCAGACTTACAAGTATATTACAAAGGCAGCGGCATTCACTTGGATAAAAGACTGGATAAATCTTCAAAATACGAGAATGCTGCATTAGAGGGGGCAGTAGAAATACTAAGAATGGGATGACATGCCTATATGTTTTATGGAAAAGCAGCAATAGATAAAGATTTTATGCATCATTTTGTAAGGAAATCGTTTCTTAAAATATGGACTGATTACAAGAAGAAGAACATAAGGCAGCTACCCAATTTGGTCTCCCCGCAAGAAGCTTTTTTGGGGAGATGGACAGATACAGACAAATGGTTACGGTATGAAGACCTATTAGAAACAACAGAAGACTGTGGTATGAAGATGAAATCAAGAGAGAAATTGGAAATTGAAGGAATAAAATTAAGCTGGTTTCCCCATAGACAGTTAAAGGAAAGGTTTCAAATGGATGTACAAACTTATGGAATACAGCAAAAGGAACAAATCCATTTACTGTGATTGTTAAGAGAAAATCCACCACATTTATTAGCATATTTGTATAAAGAAATTTTACATCAAGAATGCAATGAGGATACAGTTAAAGCAGTAATGATACAATGGGCACAAAATGTTGGACATCCAATACAGTTAGAATGGTGGGAACAGAGTTGGCAACGAACACAGAAATTCACTGCTGCTCAAAACTTAAAAGAAAATTATTACAAACTATTTCACAGATGGTACATGACACCAGAAAAAATTAAGACAATTTACAAGACAGGTACAGGTCAATGTTGGAAATGTCAAGAGAACTCTGGCACACTATTTCATATGTGGTGGTCATGTCCCAAAGCACAAAAATACTGGAAAGAAATACACAAGAAAATAAGTTCAATTTTGAAGATCCAGTTTGGGATGATACCTGAATTATACTTGTTAAACATGACACATATATTAGATGGAACGTCAGCTAAGAAATGTTGGAGAATAATATTATACATGGTGACGACGGCTGCATTGAGTATGCACAACTTTGGAAAAACGAAACTATACCTACTATTGAACAGTGGTGGACAACTTTTATGGAAAATAGAAATGCGGACATACTTACACAAAGACTAAAAGGGAAATCAAATGAAGACATTATTAAAGAGTGGAAGATTGTTACAGATTTGGGTTGGGTGTAGACAGAAGGCAATACATATTTCATGATATCAATTACTATACAGGGTAACAATCAATGAAATATCATGTAACAAGTAAAGTAGAGATATATAGCAGGAACTAACAAATTATTGATTACTAACATTTTATTGCAATACGTGGTATAATAAATAGAGGAAATATTAATAATTGTAATCCAGAAAGGAAGGGAAGAAGAAATAATATTACATGTAAACATTGCAGAAATAATTGTTTGTTTTATTTGTTGAAACTTTAATAAAATTACTATTAAAAAAAAACACTAAAATTCCAATACTCAGTTCAGTAGCAAACAATTAATCAGCCTTGTTGAAGAAGCTAAATACAACTGAATCTATTCTGTAAATTCCTGGCTTTGTTGCCCTGTTCTCTGGGGGTCCCGGGAGGGGCGCCCAAATAACCAAAACACAATAACACAAGTTGGGGGAAATTAGCTGGAGCACTCACTAAAGCTAGCGAGAGGCAGGGTAACTTAGCAGGGATCTTGCAACCCAGCGTCTATGGGGTCAGGTCAGTCAAGCAGTCAGACAGTTTTAAAAAAGCAAAAATGATGTTTTATTGAAAGACAAACAAACAGTAAAGACACCACAATCACACAAACGGAAGAATAAGAAATGGGGATTTTCGGGGGGAAATGGGTGATACGACACCTTTTTCGTAGTCCTGAAGAAGTTGAAGATTGAGTTCATTGGGGTGCAGGAAAGAAAGCACAGCGTGGTTCGCTGAGGGGAGTTAGCCGGACAAAATGGCAGCAAGGCAGTTTGGAACTCGGGAGCTATCTGAGGTGGTCTCAGAATCGGAGGGGGGGGTTATATAGGGTGAATTGTGACTGCAAGTCATGCCTTACTTGGTAAGAACAATGCGAGTTTGGAGCGGGACAAAGCTTTGGAAAAGGTCAAGTATAACATGATCGACTTAGCACTGAATCAACAATAGTGTAGCCAGTATGCAAATGCACAGTACTTAGTCCAGCTTTGTAAGACTATCGGCTCAGAGCCGGGCACCTTTGTTAGTGTCGTGCTCAAGCAAAAGGGTGTTTGCAGGAGAGGTCCCTGAAGCAACTGAGTGGCTCTGTTCTGCCTGCTTAGGTGGAGAATGGAATGTCCAACAATTACCAGCCGCGCCTGATTATGTGTTTGTCTGGAGGCCTCGCAAACACATGGAGCGGGGTGGCAGAGGAAGGCCGAATGGTTTGATATCAAAAGAGATATCTAGTGCTATCACCGGGTAGGCCTGGACCGAAGTAACAGCTTTTAACTACATATGTATTTAATATCATATGCCAACGCTTAACTAGAGCTCTCTGGGTGGCTTGGGAACCCCTATTTGTGCCACTGTAGATTTGTGTGGAAGGAAGGTAGGCTATGAATAAAGTCTACAGATGAAATATACTTCAATAGAAATATATTCAGGAAAATCAGAAGAACCATCCAGGATCAGACCAAAAGCTGATCTAATTCAGAATTTTCTTTCTCCTGATGGATAGCCAGATATTTCTAGGAAGCTTATGAATCAAGAAAGTGTGAAAAATCGGAAATGCTCTAGGTATTCCTGCATTCTAACTTTCATGAGTCCCACCCAATACTGTCAATCATCAGTAGTCCAGCAACATGGGGTCGCTCTCCTGCAATACATAGTATATAAAAGGCCACAGCTCTCTTTTGTCATTTACCTCCCTCCTGAGAAACTAGTGTTCATACACTTATTGTTACTTCTGAACCTGAGACTTATATTTAGCTCTCTGAGTTGATAGTCATTGATGGATACCCACATGAATCAGTGTAATCTCTTTTAATACCATCTAAGCCTGTGGTCCTTTTTGCATCTTGCAGCAGTAAATTCAATAAGCCAAGTACCTTGTGCAGAGAAATACTTTTCTTTGAATCTATTGCTAATCAGTTTCATTCAGGGACTCTGGGGGAAAGGGAGAAAACTTATCTCTTGTCCCCCTCTCTATACCAGAACCCATCCTTCATGATCAGCTATATTGCCTTGGGCTGATGGGAGTTACAGTTCAGCAAGATCCAGAGGGCTACATGGAAAGTATCTCTGCACCAAACCAATTTTTATAAACCACTGGTATGTATGTCCTCAGTAATTGTGACTCTTATGCGGTTCATTTGTTATTACCTATGGAATATATTCTCCAAATATTCCCTACAAGAAAGACTTTAGAATAATTTGGAGACCTGATCACCATAACGAAATAGATTTGTGGATGATTAACTTGAGACATAGCTGTTGGTCTAAATAGACCTTATTGATGGATAATTGATACAATAAATATTTAATAGCAGAAGGAAGTATCTGCATGTCTTTCAGCTGAATCAAATCCAGTGTCCCCTTGCAGCAACTGGTAGATCATGTCCCTAAGTAGATTCCACCCAGACTTCCCTAGGGCCAAAACAGGTTCTCTAAAGTGAGACCAGCTCACCCACCCCAAGTAAGACCAAAGCATATATTTACAAACCACAGTTTCTATAGTAAAATTCTATTTATTTATTTATTTATTTATTTATTTATTTATTTATTTGCATCCCAGCTTGGAACCCAACACAATTGTGTTTAAAAACACAATACAATTTAAAATCTTTTAGTGCAAAAGTTAAAACACAAACTAAATTTCTATTTTGAAAACACAAGTTAGAAACAGCATTGGAAAGACATTTGAAGCATAATAAAATAAAAACACAACTCCTCTGCCATTAAAAGCTCTAATTGCCACAACATACTGACAACCAAATGCCTCCTTAAATAAAAAGTTCTTTATACGCCAGCAGAAAGACAGCAATCTCCCAATGGAAGAGAATTGTTACTGCAGTTTAGATCTCCTTGGCTATCACTTTGATATCAATAATTTGGCTCTCTTTCACCACCCCTCTCCACGTGTTTGTGAGGCCCCCGGACAAGCACAGAACTAGGCTCGACCACTAATTGCTGGACATTCCATTCTCCACCCAGGCAGGCCAGAAATAGCCAGATCATCGCTTTAGGAGACCTCTCTGCAAACATCCTCATTATGTATGCACACAGTTTACAAAGGACTCCCTGCCCCAAGCAGGCAACTTGGCAAGCTGAATACTCAAATGCCAAGCACTCTGCGTTTGCATACTGCCTACCTCTTTTTTAATTCGGACTCTAATTCTAACTCAATCATGTTAAATTTCAACCTTTCCCAAGCTTTGTCCCGTACCCGAAAATACTTGTTTTCCCCAAGTATGGCATAGCTTTCAGTTACATTTCTCCCTATAAAATCCCCTGATTCCAAGACCATCCTCGGATCGCTCCCGAGTTCCAGACCGCCTTGCTGCTGCTTTGCTTGGTGAGCTTCCCCTCAGCTCCACGTGCTGAGATACATCGAACCCCAGCATCGCTCTCTATCTTCTTTCCGGGCTTCAGGAACAGGTTTCGTATCACCTGAATCAACTGTCCCTCTGAAAAACCCCTATCATACTCACACATTTATTTTCCTTAGTTATCTGTGTGCGTGTGTTGCTTACATTGTGTGCCTGTATTTAATAAAGATCATTCATTATTTCCAACACAGTTTGCTTCTTGACTTGGCCTGACCCCGTAAACATTGGCTTACAAGATCCTGCTGCGTTACCCTGCCTCTCGTAGTGCCAACCAGTGCTCTTGACTAATTTCCCCATCTTGTGTAATTGTAAGGTTATTTAGGTGTCCCTCCCGGGACCCCCAATAAACGGGGTAACAGAATCCCATAACGTCAGGGCAACCATCTTTCCTGTGTCCTCACCAAATGTGCCTGTGATGGTTGTCTAAACAAAGGAACTCAACATATTTTAGTGCCACTTATATTTGATTTTTTAGCAGCTCTGAAAACCAGTGCAGGCAGCTATCAAGCAAGTCCACTTCCCACTCTCCTCCTAGCTGAGGCCTATTGGTTCTGATGATCTTATGGGTGATATCATGCTTTTATCTTATATAGTGTCAAGCAGGAACAAACTGTAAGCCCCCCGTCCCATTTTGTTTTTGTTGTTTGCCTTCATGTTATTTCTGACTTATAGTGACCCTAAGGCAAATCTACCTTGGGATTTTAGTAGCCAGATTAATTCAGAGGGGGTTTGCCATTGCATTCCTTCAAGGCTGAGAGAGCATGACTTGCCCAGAATTAACTAGTGCATTTCTATGGCCAGGTGTGTATTCAAATCCTGGTCTCACAAAGGCCTTATCCGCACTGGGTGAGAGAATCGCCCCGTGCCATGTGTCTGTCTGAAAAAAAAAAAGTATATCCATCTAATTGTACTCACCGGACCTGTTCCATGCAAGGGTCAAGGCTGGTCCGGAGCAGTCCGTGGCCGCTGCTCCACACTGCTCCGGGGACGAAAATGGCGGCTTCCAGTTGGTTCCACCAACCGGTGAAGCTCACCAGCCTAAAGCCCTCCCCCGGCAGATCTGCGCAAGCCTGAAAATCTGCACGGGAGCACAGGAACGGAGTGGCGCTTTCAAAAGCACGCTGAACGACCACTTTGGGTCGTTCCGGAGCAGGCTGATGTCCGGAACTACACAAAGTAGACCGGACCCAGACCGCTCCCAGGTGTACACATCCTCTCTGGAGGATGCTCTGCACCGTTTTAAAAACCCAGTGCGGAAACGGCCAAAGTCTCAATCCAACACTCAAACTAGTATGCCACACTGGTTCTCAGAGGCCTTACTATCCTAGTAGTAAAATTCTGAGGATACTGGTATGTTCTCCTGGTGGTCAGGAAAGATCTGTTGAGCATCATTACTTAAGTATGTCCAAAAATCCCAGTGTGTTTACTGAAGCTATGGAGGAGGATGGGGACTCACACTAGCTAGGCCATCGATGTATCTATTGACTTTGTTGTGAAAGAACATTCACTATACAAGTTCAATGGCAGGGTCCAGGGTTGTGTCCATAAGGTCCCTAGTTCAGTCTTTGGCATTTCAAGTTTTTTGCTTGTTTGTTTTTTAAATTAGAGACCTGATAACTTGAGAAAGCAAAAGACCCTCTTCTAGTCAAAGTAAACAATTCTGGCCTAGGTGGGGAGGGGGGAAGACATCATCCTGGCATTGTCCTATGTTCCTAATTGTGAGCATGGTCTCCAGCAGTGGTCTTCAGCAATGAGGTGGATGTTCTGACACTGTACAACAAGGGTCCACAAAAGGATTACCAGGTCAGCACCCTCCCATTTCCTGAGATTTCAGGGCCAAAACTTGATACTAGGATGTGCATGCAAGTGACATCACAGACTCTTATGTCATCATGGGATGGGACCTTATATCACAGAGACAGGCCCTTTTCACATGCGGAGGATGTCATGCCCGAATACATGCCAAAACGGAGCTTACCTGGAGCCGTCGCAACGTGGAGCAGCGTGAGTTCGCTGCTCCACACACGGCGGCATCCTGCGGAGTCCCGCGGCATCCAAAATGGCGGCTTCCGGTTGGCGGAAGCTCTCTGCCAACCGGAGAAGCTCACCAGCTGGAAGCCTGCCCCCCGGCCGGTCTGCAGGCGCACACTTGCATGCGCCTGCAGATCCACACCAGGCGCCGCAATGGGGCTGCACAGGGCTGCATGCCCCGTGCTTTTTAAAAACCACTTGGAAAGTGGTTTTCAAAAAGCACACGGCGCTGCCACTTCCGGTCGCCCCTGCGCGGATTGGAATGTGGAACTACACAAAAGTAATCCACCCCAATCCACATTATGGTGTAGACAACCTCCGTCAGAGGTCGCTCTACACCGTTTTGTTAACCCCGTGTGAAAAGGGCCACAGACAAGGGTTGAGAAGGAGGCAGATCTGCTCATAGGCCAATAGATTGTGAAAATGGGCATGATGAGAATCTGGGTAAACCTAACTAACCAGGTAACAAGGCAACCTAGAGTCAGGGGGGTGGCACTAGTTTCACTCTTCTTGCTGTTCACATCCCTTATGGCCTTCTCTGAAACACACATGATAAATAGGAATATTTTCCAGGCCCTGTGCTGCTGCAGGAGCTTGTGAAAGCTTCACTGATGGACCACAGAGAAGTTCCTCTCCCCCATTCCTTTACTGCTCCTTCCTGGACTTGTGCACCAAGCAGTCTTACCAGTCATGATGCTGGTCACCCACTTCCTACCAAGTGAATACATGTTTTTCTTCACAGTCCCATCTCCTTGCTGCTGGTTTATGATGCACCAGTGTTGCACGGTCACAGCACCCATGCAACCCCCTTCACTCACAGCAAGTGAGCCCAGTACCAGCTGAGAAAGGATGGAGGTAGAAACAGGTTATACAGACTGGCAGATTCTGCCGGCTGTATTCCCCCCCAAAAGTATTTTTTTCCAAGCTTCCATGCAGACCCATGTGCACAAATGACACATACGTTCTAGAAATCCTTTTCCCTTGAAGGGAGGAGAGACCCTTCTATAAGTTATATGCTTCTTCCCCAGTGATCCAAATACAGAGCAATCTGTTGTTGCTGTGGGTGGCAGTCAACAAAGACTGGTAGGTACAAAATCTGGAGTGGACACTGTCAGGGCTCCCATGGGACATTGCAGGTGTACACTTTCTACACATGCAGGCACAGAGTTTGAACACTCCAGTTATACAGAATAGACCAGTGGCCCCTGCATTGCTATTATAGTTTTACGTACTGAACCGAAAAATCTCTTTTCTTTTTCTCTCAGAGTCTTCCTGGTACTTTTATTTCTCTTTCCCCATGCTCCAATATGTACTAGTAAAATTACATGGTAGACATATTACGATACTCTTGTGTCTTTAACATTTGATTTGGCCTGCAAATTGAAAGAAGCTTTGACAGGGAATCAATTGAAATTTACTACTCTCCTCCTCCTCCTCCTCCTCCTCCTCCTCAGTTTTACACATTTTTGGCTTCTCATTTTTGCTTCTCGGCAACTTGACTTTCCAATGTTTTTCCTCCCTTTAACATCTTGTTAATGCTGGGCAGGTGTTTCCCAGTGCAAGGCTTTCCATTAACACAATGTCAGTGGGACAAACACAGATGAGAGAAGGATTATTGGGAACTATGGGGAACTGGCACCATATCGGAAGCTGCACCGAGAAGCAGCATGATATAAAAATGTGCCTTTGGAAATGTCTATTGTAGAACTTGTGGTAGACATCTGACTCAATTAAACTTCCCTACAGCCACTACCTTATACAAACATTGGTTGTGAAAAGATTCCCCTCCCCTTTATTTTATTCAGTATCATATCTGAATCAGCAGATTTTTAAACACTCAATATATCTTTAAATGCCAATGCACAACAAGTATAGCAGGTGTTTAATTGTTGTTTAAATATCCACATTTTTCACATTTTACAATCACAATTAAAATTAAGCAATAACACCAAAGGAGTTCCGGTATGCAGCAATAATACTTACCCATATAGTGAAATTGATAAGGTTCCAGATATAATGATGCCCATTGTGGTAACCCTGTGGTGACTGATTGCTATTCTGCTGTTAGCAAACAACCAAGAAATACTTAATTTTTTTCTGAATTATCAATTTGTTTCTAGCGTATGAGAAAAATGAAAGCCTTAAGGGAGGATACAATAGTTAGCGAGGTATTAAAACACTTATAACTAATAAAAACACTAAATCACGTTAGATATGCAGCAGTGTGTCATTTCTGTTTTAATAAAAAAGTACATTATTCTCTCCTCAAAATTACAAAATTTTATTTTTTCACTCATTGCCAGCATAAACAGAAAATTAAAAAAAGTAATAAATCTAGATTTTTCTGGCATTGTCACTTATGTAATTTTCTGCTCCTTGGAAAAAACACACAGAGAGAATAAAACTAACTGAAGATGGTTTTTAAAAATATTCACATGTATTGTTTTGTTTTGTTGATGGAGAAGACTGGGGAATTGCAAATAAACAAGATTTGATTTTCATAATGTCTCAATGAGTTTATTACTGGGATCTGTATATGAGGAGGCTCTCAAGCACAGATTTTTTTTTATTTGGAAGCAGTGGTACATATATTATATTCCCTTAGGTAGTAGACCGATACAAACTGAAGTTTATATAGGAATCTAGGAGTCAAATAAATGCTTGAGCTGAAATCCTCCATAATAGAGGCCACACAGATGTAGTCTTCCTGACATGCTCAAAGAAATATTTATAAATTGAATGTGTAAAAGAATTATTATTTCCCTCCTTTTATCTCCCCTGCCCCAAAATCTGTGAGGAGAAACTAGGGATGCCCACTAGCTACACAAAGCATTTCTATTGTTTTTCTAGAGTGCCACTGATATCACATTAATACTGAATAGCCAGAGTTCAATTCTACCTTCCTAATACATGCATACTCTTTTACTGAGAATAAAATATAAATTTGGAAGCAGTTTTAACAACGGCATAAAAGCAGTGGAAGGAAATGTGGAGAGAGGTGAAGGCAGCGGTAACTTATATGTTCATGTGCTTGACAGAAGGAATTTTCCAGTCTTCTTGGAAATGCTAGCAATTCCAAACATATTTAAATTACTCGTCTATGAAACAGGCACATTAGATACTTCAAGCTATAATGTTTTATTTTCCCTCTGTCTGCTACACCTTGGTAAATATTAACTCCTTCATGCATAGCATGCAGTTATTGTTCCATGGAAAGGAAGAATGCTATCTAGTGGATTTTAAAGCTCAGGTTTTTTGTGGGCTTCCATTTCACACACACCTGACTGGGAATTTTCCAGTTGGCATGTTATTTCAGCCAGTCAGAATAAATAATAGATAACAAGCTGTCGTTTTCAAATGTGCATACAATATAACAAATGTGCATTTTTCCTTAATACATATAGCAGCCACAGCCATCACAGCCATGTGAAATTGGGGTAGGCTCAGCCCTGTCTGAGGCAGGATTCATCATTAGGGTTTGGCACTGTCAGATACATGGAGGTGCCCCTAATTCAGCTGGGAGATCACTGCTGACCATCAGAACCCACTGGCCCTGTTGCTCTGTCTCATTATTACTGACTGCTCACATGGCCTCTTTGAGTTTATGATGGCACTCATGAGGAGGAGAACCTTCTGACTCCTTACAAATGTGACCCCTCTCTCTCGATAACAATGAGTCCTTGGCCTAGATCAGTGGTTCCCAAACTTTATTCTGAACCTTGGATCCTCAGATATTATTGAACATTCTCCAAAACCACAGCCACCATATTGAGTGGCGAAAGATTCTCAGAGCTGTAGTATAACATCTGTGGATCCACAATTTGGGAATTACCAGTCTACATGAATGGAAAGAAGAAGCAATGGTGGTGAGCAAGATGGATGTCTTCTGAGGGCATTTTGCTGGAGGTTGTGTGTAAAAAAACATACACCTGCAGTTCGAGTCCTATGAGGTAGGACTAACCACAAGACACTCTTTGTCTATGTACCTCATTTGGGTGCTGTCCTTTCTTCTATTTTTGCCTATCACAGACCCCACCTCCTGGTAGATGAGCTAGCCAGTCATTTCTGTGATTTCACAGAGATCACAGAGAAGAAGAGGAGGAGGAGGAGGTTATTTACTTTTAACTGATTTTTTTTCAAGTGGTTATCTATGAATTCAAAGAACCCACCCACCTCCCCTCTTTTCTATATCTGCTGTGGACAGCAGACATATAGAAGAGAAAGGTTGAGACATGTGCAGTGAGGAAGTGGGGGCAAAATTCCTGCCAAAGACTGCTCAGCTCTAGAATGATCTGGGGAGGCTTCTCTGGAGGCAACAGGATCCATTTATATGATTGCCAAGAGACTATGATGAAGAATTAAGGGATGTTCTATGAAGAACAAGCTCCTTGTGATACTTGGGGGCATTCAAATACAGGGATAATACTGTGAAAAAACACTAGTTTTTTTTCTGCAGTAAGGGGGAAACTGCTATAATTATTCATCCCCAAAGGAGTTGAGGATTTACATCCCTACTGACAATATCTGGTGAGCTATACTCCACAATTCAGAATCTCAGTTCTGGTGAATCTAAACACCAGACTCCAAAAGAAAAAACTGGTGAAATTAACCATCAGACTAGGAAAGAGAATTAAATGAACTCCAGATTCCAATCCAATGTATTCATAAAAGCAGGTGACTGCTTTAAAAGAAATTAATATAAACATCAGATAGCTGAAATGTACCAGAATATTAAGAGCAGACCACAAAAATGGCTTTCAGATACAGAAAGGGATGAAGCCTACACATAGGGTGTCAAGGGTTCTGGTTGTCTTTAGTATTTGCCAGCCAAGCAAAGATTGTCACCACCCTGCCCCCAAAAAGGGACAAGGATATTCCTTTTGGGGAACTGATAACATTCAGGCAGAAAAATTCAAACTGACCAATTCATGCCTGGAATGATCTTTTCACGAATCCAGCAGTGCTTTCATAGGTATTACTTTAACATAAGGCTGAGTTACAAGGGCATTTTACTGTTTCTACACGTCTAGGCATGTCCTTTTTTCAGAGTTGTTTCTGAAGTGTTTGGTTCATCACACCTTCCAAAAACTGTATTAAATGCATTGAATTCCCATCTGCAACTTTCTTAGCATCAAGAAAACAATGAAGAACCCTCGGCTCATACTGAATGGCAACATGTACTGAGAAATGTTCATGTTGCCACTGACTTATAATCAGTTAAATCAGTGCTATGCACCACAGTTTTGGTACAGCACTGCAGTACGAGGTAGTACGGTATTATACAAAAAGCCAGTGTAGAGTGAGGGAAGCACATGCCAATAATACCCATTCAATTACTTCAGCATGTGTTGCTGGAGCTAGAATTCCCCCCTACATAAAATTTTCAGCTACAATCTACGGACTGACAATGATTGGATGATTTGAAGATTGGAGCAAAGATAGTTACCTCCACGGGAAGCAGCTCCTTTCTATCACATACAGAATCAACCTGGATGATCCCTCAGCAACTGATTTGGACATGTACCCATACAAAAAGAAGCTGCTAGAAAATCACCAAAGCTGATTGCAGAGGTGAGATGCAAGAGGTTTGTAGAGCACACATTTCATAAGAGCATTTGATTCATTTGAGGTCTTAAAGATATGCAATTGTACCTTTTCTTTAAAAAAATGGTTTCTTCCCTGTAAACATTTTCAAGCTACTAATGAGAACAACATCAGAACAGAAGCCATTCTAAGTCTCCATTTAATACTGGCTCTTTTCATGTTGCCACTGTGTTTAATATAGGCCTTTGTTCAGTTGGGCTGTACTTCGTACATCCCCCCAGCCATCTCAAACATAATGAAAGAAACCTAGACTTCTTATGATAAATTGACAACAATGAAAAAGGAAGAATATGGCATATCAAGAGGTTTGGCATGTAGTTTTTCACAATGTTGCAGAGAATCTTCAAGGATTAATATTAGAATTGTATAAACTTGTGTCAGTGTGCTAGGCGAGTTTAGATATATAATTTTTGAAAAGTATTACACATAAAAGCATTGACATGAGCCAATTCTCCTTATGCTTTGCCCAACATACAAAGCTATTATGCACCTCTTTGTGTGAGAATGGCCACGATACACATATTTTGGACAGATGCTACTGATGTTCATTCTTCTATATTGGGAGAAAAAGAACTCTACTTAACACCACTATATCGTTTGCTGGCATTAACAAAGGAACTGAATGTGAAATAGTCATGCTTCATCCAGCAAGCCCTGCTGCTAGCCAAATACAGGCTTACAATTGTTGAGCTGAGAAAGAGACTACCATCCATTCATTTCTGCACTAAGAAGATGATGAACTATGCTGCAAGAGAGCAGGAATCAATCTTTTCAAAAGAATGTGTTTGAATATTTAGCCCAGGAAAATGTGTGGATTTCTCAAGATGAACATTGTATAATGGCCAAATAGCTAAAGCCTTCGCAAATATACCAGACAGAAATTCCTAAAGCTCTCATCAGTAAAAACCATATTTGGGATTGGAAAGAAGTGCTGTAACTCCAAGCACATTTATATACATATATGGGTGAAATAAAGAAACAGAAGAACTTCTTGGTCTCCGATGTTTTTGGGCCACTCACTGTGTAGATGCCACTTTCAAATATCCTGTGTCTCTTAAAGAACATGGGCACCTGAAGGTTCTACATTTCCCTTCCCCGCACACTTGCACGGGTGTGGTCATTACTGAACCACAGCTGGCTAGAATATAAACTCCCCAGTCAACTGGATCCAATACATGATATATTTTTAAGGAACAACCAGGAGATACTGGATTTTTCTTTGAAGGGAAGCTTTAGAAGTAATCTATCTTTTACCCATAAAAATTGTGTCCATGCCTTCTTTCTGACTGCTCTGCACTCAGAGATAGTATAGACTCAACAACCAGTTTCCACTCAGCGAAGAACCTATAGGGGCTTTCAAACAGCTCTTTTTTTTCATGTAGCTTTGTACTTTCAGAATGATAGACATCAGGCAACTATGAGGCAGAGCACTGAATCCTGTTTAATTTTCAAACTGAGCTCAGTCTGCCTAATCTACACATTGTTCTGGAGCAGACTGATATATTTTAGGTTATGTGGTATGCCAGGCTTTCCTGGTTTCTGTAGCAGTTATATGCAAACATGTTGTTCCTCATCTCAATTCATGAAAATTCAGGCCCAGCCTATGATATTTTAGTGTCTAAGGAAAAGTGCAAGTTGGCCTTTCCTTTTTATTCCATGTACAAAGGTGACAAGATGGTAGTCTTTTCAAAACTGGCAGTTCTGTCTTACATCAACACTACCAACAGGACAGTGTTTTCCACTACATTTGATGGCAGCAGACTAGTGGCATACAAGTTCTGCGCCCCAATGTTGGCTTCTCCACCACCACCCACATCTGATGTCTGAGGTGGCTGCTTCACTGTGCCTGAAAGACCAGCCATGTGAATTTGGATACATCACCACAGTAGCAACAGCTCAGGTCAGGTAACACAATCCCTAGCTTGATGGGGATCACAGGGCTACATGGGCTAATCTCCACACACTTCGACACACACACACACACGCACACACCTGACACATTGCTGCCATGCCCCCAGCCCAACATTGGAATATTTGTCCAGTGTATCAAGGCCTCTTCACATATGCAAATGCACAAGGACCCCCATAGCACCTGCTCATATGCGGGAGTTCAATATGTGTTCTCGTTACCTCATCAGAGAAGTAACTTGCTGTGCTATACATTGCTTTACTTTGACTGTTACACTGCTTGTTAATGTCATCTTCCTTACCTAACGTGGTCCAGGGCTATGTGCCCATTCATGCATGTGTGTGTGTTTTGCCTTTAACTGGAACATAAAGTCTCAAATCTATTGGTTAATAACAATTAGAGTATACTCATTGTATCAGTGGGATTTACATAGGTGTTGACTCACCAGTTTACTTTGGACAAACCAAAAGGATTGAGGCCTAAAAATGCAATTCAGAGTAAATGGGGACCTTCTGCTTTTCACATGAAGATTTTCTGCAGTCCAGGAAGTATGGAAGGCAGCCAGCCACATTGCCTGTTGATCCTATCATGATACTCTACATATTACAGGAAGTGTGGCTCTTTTCCACACTTCCTAGTCTGTTGTCAAAATAATTTTCATTTTAGAAACAGAGAGGATCTTTTTCCATTTAAAAAAATATAACTTAATTACCATATTCCACCATCTTATGTAAGAAAGGTAATAAATAGTGTTTATTGACATTACTCATTATTTTGGGAGGGGCTCTACATTATTGGTGTACTGTTATTAAAAAGTACTGCTGCTGCTCCTAATTACATGAAAAAGGAATTAGTAACAAAGTTGTTAATGTTGTTGTTGTATGCCTTCAAGTCATTTCCTACTTATGGCAACCTATCACAGGGTTTTCTTCACAAGATTTGTCCAGAGGGTGCTTGCCTTTGCCTTCCTCTGAGGCTGAGAGATTGTGACTTGCCCAAGGTCACTCTGTGGGTTTCAGTGGACAAGCTAGGATTTGAACCCGGTCTCCAGAGTTATAGTCAAACCACCATGCCACATTGGCTCTTTTTTTTAATATGTTATCTCTAAGCTTTTCCAAAGAATCAGAGACACTCATGGAAAAAATGAGCTACTTCTCTGTATGTTATATATATTATCTTTGAGGAGCTCTTTCAGACAAAAAAACTATTAATGCTATAAATCTGTTAAAATTATTCCTTTTCATGCACAAAGGTTGTAGCTTTAATAGATTTTTACCATATTAACACCAAATCGTAGTTTAGCTTGCAGTAGCTAATCTTCAAAGAACACTCAATTAACATACTGTATTTTTCTACTGTATTAGCAAATATTACAAAGACAGTATTATAGTCATTATGAACCTAATAACTACTGCATGACACAAAGCATTATTATGTTAACACTTCCACGAAGGGCTGCAAAATAGATGCGGCCTGCAAAAAAAAAACCCTTTTGTATTATTTTATTCTAATTACTTCAAATAAACCTCACAGAAGAGGATATCTGTACATTCAAGACTGTACAGTCCACGCACAAAATAATATTACCTTGTAATATTTGGGTGGGAGAGGAATTAGCTATTTAAATATGCCACCTATCTGAATTATTCTCTGTGCTGAAAACTTACATGTCAGCAAGAATACTGTAGAAAGTAAATTATGAGCCCCTACACATTTGAATCAACTTTTAAGATTCTCACAAGCAAACCGTTTGTCAGATACAAATTGAACCATCAGTTTTATAATCAGATTTTAGATCTTTTGTAGAACCTTTAGCTGAATGTATTATTACAGCCACTGCTTACAGACCACTTTGTGTAAAATGGTTGTTTGTTAATATTTTCAATTGTTCATTCGTTCGTTCATTCAATATCCCACCTTTCTCCTGTCAGAGGACCTAAGGCAGTCTAATAGCCATGGATGGTCAGTTAATGCTTCAGGAGATGATTTTCTGATCATTAGATGATAATTAAATTATCTCCTGATCATTAGAAATTGTTCACCAGCTTTTTGAAATTGTTCTTTTACCACCATGACTTGAACGGTTTGCATCCTCAAACTGAGGAGCTTGATGAAAAGGTAGATTAGCGTCAACTGGTCACTCTCTCAGTAATTTGCATTCTATTATCAATTCTAGATTATTTAAGAGTAGTCATTTTTCCTTAAGTAAGACTGTCAGAATATATGATCTATCATGACTGAGATGCAGATTTGTGTTTGCAGATCATCCCACGGTCTCATAGTGTGCATAAATAAATGATTCCATCCCCTAAGCCACCATTTTCTATCTTGTTTGAGGTGGTAGTCTTTTTAAAGTATGTTCCAGAAGGCTGCTGTCCGTCCTTTTCAACTATAGTTGAGGGAAACTGGACCAAAGGAGGACAAGGGGGGAATAGATTTTAGGCTGAAGAGAGACAGATATAGAAATAGACAAATGGAACACTTCTGTTTCTCAGCTGGAGTTACTGGAAAGAAGGCTACAGATCTGAGGGGAAGGAGAGTGCACAAATTTCTGTCTGATAATCTGAGGGAGGTTGTACTAAGGCTGTACTGTATAAAAGTATATTTGTCTTCATTATGGTCCACTTTTATATTTGTAAATAAGGCATATTTAAACAGAAGTATTACAAAGAAACCATACATATCCTGCATTCCTGTAGCATGGTCCTTGACATTTCCTGCCACTGGAGGCAGAAGGAAATATGTAAAAAAAAAGTGATGAGTGAAATATATAACTCCTTCCATCTCCTGTCTATTTGTGACAATTAGTATCTGTTCTTCAGGATTATGTTCACTCTTTATGTTCCTATGGTTAATAAAATGCCATGTTACCATGACAAAGATAACACAGGTAAATTTAGTAATGCCTTACTGAAAAAAATAGAATGAGGACTTACAGTGCAATGCTACATACCTCTAATCAAAAGTAAATAATTTTATTTTTTATTCAGAATTCCTATAAATCACTCCTAGGTAACCAGATCAAGGATTGCTGTCATATGGCCAACCTTACATTTAGGCAAATTGGCTTGATATATTGTGAAAGAGAAGCAAGCTGTTAATTATTTAATTTGATATTGTTTTGTTACTTCTAGGGAGGAGACAGGTAGAAGTTCCTATGGGATTTTCTGCCCTAAGTGTGAGGAAAG
Source organism: Ctenosaura bakeri (assembly GCA_948474755.1). Lineage (NCBI taxonomy): Eukaryota > Metazoa > Chordata > Lepidosauria > Squamata > Iguanidae > Ctenosaura > Ctenosaura bakeri. The sequence goes on along the minus strand of CAOLHI010003189.1, from coordinate 143,478 downwards.
TTATCTTCATCATATGCATCATAAATGGAGAAGAGGTGTAACTAGTCTGCTGCATTCTGTAGCAGAATGCTTTGGGCAAACCCAGGTTATGACTATTGAGTTCAAAAGTTTCCAGGTGGTCTAACTTGCAGCTAAATTTACTGGGATAGTGCCCAATATTTGGAATAACTGTCTTGCAAATTGCTCTGCATAGCAGAATAGGCTTCTAGGGGACAAAAATAAGAGACAAGGGTAAAAGTTCAGGGATTGTGTTGATATAAGAGTTGGACACTCACAATTGGATTAAATTTGACTACAATTTTATTTTTATATATAATTTTATTTTATATATATACATGCACAATACATAGTCTGAAGGTGAGGAGGGGAGACCTGTGAACTGGTCCAGCCACTCTTACACATTCCTATGTGTGGTGTAAGGCTGTACCATCTGGATCCCAAGCCATCTATTTCCTGATTATAGGAGGGGCTGACTCACATTACCCAAATACATCAGCCAGCCCCCAAGGTCCTCCCTCTCCCCAACCCATGCCTATGTTCCTAAGCATTTTAGTGTTCAAGTCTCCTCTTACTCACCTTAAAATGCCCATCATGACAAAAGATATAACATCCAGATCATTATCCAATCACATTTAGCAACTCTTATGCAATATGCTCTAACATACTCCCATACATCCCTATCCCCCCACAAGTAGTTCCCAAGCAAGGCAAAAAAAATGCCACAATGATATATAAAAATTCCTTCCCATCTCTCAAGGGCGATCAGCAATAGCCCAGGAATACTCAAATTGAAGTGGTGGCAGTCATGTAGGGACGGGTGGTGTGGGGGATGGATCACCCCAGGCAGCAAGGTTTTTGAAGCATTCTGCCCATAGAATGCCCCCATGCACCCTGGCCCCACCCCCGTATACTGTGCTTATGCCCCTCGCACCATAGCCCCACCACCTCCACCCCCCCACTCCAAACCCTGCCACTGAGTGGTGGGTGGGTGAGTGCTAGAAAGCCAGCAGTCACAAGAGGCTGAACTAAATAGTTGAGCAGGTCAATCTCTTCTGAGTAGAGGCCCTCTTGTGAGACTAACTGGGGCTCTATCACACCACGCTGTTTCAGTGTTACTATTCTACTTTCAACATCCTGTGGAATTCTGGGTTTGTACTGAGTTCCAAGAGCTCTCTGGCTGAGAATTCTAAATGCTCCCCCTAAACTGCAAACCCCAGAATTCCATTGGATGTTGGAAGTGGAATAATAGCACTATAGTAGTGTGGCAAGGCCCTTGGTCTTGTGAGAGTACACCCTCTGTGAGGGTGTGAGATCTCCTCTCCCATATGCAGAGTGCCTGGTTGATCCAGCCACTTCAGCAGGCACAAGGTGCTGGCAAGTTCACCGCAATGTCCCCCACTCTTTTGAGGTGTATTCAGGAAGGCAAACTCAATACACTAGTGTTCATTTGTATTAATACAAAGATTAACAAAGAAAACTATTTAAATGTAGTAGCAGAAAGTTTCAGCTTTAAGACAGACAGACAGACAGACAGACAGAGTGTGCTATGATTTTGGTAGACTTAATTCTGTCCACAGGCTAGAGCATGGTTTTGTACAGGTTTTGTATTATATTGAAGGAGAAATGTCAAGTTCATTCCACTGGGCCTACTAGAAGTCACTTTTCCTGTCTTAAGCAGTTACCTGGCAGCAACTTTTCCACTGGGCTACAGCAGAGGGAGAAATGAGAAACAATTCCATTGGTATTAGCCATTCAGAAAGGGTAGCTAGGATAATACAGCTGTTTTCATTCAAACTGATGATCATCATGACAGTTGACTTTAAGGAACAATGCAGTGCTTTCTTGTTTTTCTCTTCCTCCTCATCTCCTTTTTCCTTCTCTGTCACACCTTGCAGACCTGGGGACCAGCCCTGTCCTGTGTTTGTTGGTCACACATAAGTTCCTCTGGGATTCTTTGTGAGGTAGAAATGCAAGAGAGAGAGAGAGAGAGAAATTGAGTATTACTTTTAACTGTAACCCTGAATTTGAACAGATGTGTTACTTTTAACAAAACACAATAACTGTTATAAATAAATCCATGACAGTATTTCCTTTCATGACAGCAAATCAAAACTGCAGCAATAAAGATGTACAGTTTTTTTCAACAACAACAAAAAAAAAAACAACTGATGTATTCCTACCAGTCAGATAATTGAGATTTTCATTGTGGCAGACTGGATTTGGAGATTCCCCTCATTGACTATCTAATTCATTCCTAATGACATAATCATTGGTGAACGGTAAATACAGTTTAGGAGGTCACACTATTAGTCACTAGCTGTCAGAAATGCTAGTACTGTTTAACTCTCCATTTCTATACGAGCAAAAATTGGGGTGAGATGGTCAAATTGAATGTTTTGATTACTATGGCACCCACAGGCATTAATAGCATAATGTCTCTGATACTGAATGTGAAATAAGAATTTAAAAATGAGAATTATAACTAAATAAGTAGAACCTACGGTGAAATGTTTCAGTGTCTGCTTACCTCTAAGATAGTGGCCCTCCAGATGTTGCTGTGCTACATCTCCCATAATCCCTGACCATTGACTAGGCTGGCTAGTGGTGATGGTAGCTGAAATACAAGAATGTCTAGACAGCCACATATTCCCCAGCCCTACCCTAAGAGGAAAACACCAGCCCTTCATGACTCACTACCTGGAATCTGATGCAAATAAGTTGAATTGCAAGGAGTTTCCAACTCCAGATGCTGGCCTCCTCTCCAAGTCTGAGAAGCTGGTACCAGAAGCAGCAGAGTGGCGCTGTCCTCAGCAGGATTTGATGGATGTTGAAGCATTATCTTCATCATTTGAAGTCTAGGGAACAGGGAAGGAGCAGCTTCATAGAAGTGCTTGTGTGTTAAACAGAAAGTGTTGAGTAATCAAGCACCTGGCATCCAAAATCAGCCATGTATAACTCACTAGTAGCTGCTGGTAGTTCTTATTGCTTGCAGTCACTCATTCTTCTCAATTAGCAGTACTCTCTGTGCTCATGGCCATTTCCAAACAAGGCGAGGGAATCACTCTGTGCTGTTAGTTACTGCTTCTTCTGGGTCTGCAGTAACGCGGACTCTCCCTTGAGTCCTTCTGCAGGGCTCCTCCGTTTGGTCCAGGGTGAATCGGAGCAGTGCGAAGTCTTAGATCCACACTGCTCCAGCTGACAAAATGGCAGCTTCCGGTTGTTTCCGGGTCCAGACCAACCGCTGAAGCTCACCACACCTACAGCCCGCCCTCTGTAGATCGCAGGCTCGCATTGGTGTGAACCTGCGCATCTGCACAAGTAAGCAGGAATGCAGTGGTGCACTCTGAAAAATAAAAGACCGGTTTTCTTCCATTCTTCAAAAAGCACGCTGGAGGACCACTTGGGGGTGTTTCAGAGTGGACTGAGGTGCGGAAGTAAGGTAAATAGTCCAGACCTAGTCCGCTCCAAGGTGCAGACAACCTCCGTGATAGGACGCACTGACACGTTCTAATTCCCTTGTACGGAAAGGGCCCATGTATTTCTTGGGATTCTTGACCTTTCAACTTGCTACATTTAACATCTCTTTGTCTTACACTTTTGGCTTTGGTTATCTGAACCATTGGCTTCATATAATAATTCTACACCAGCTGAGACTGCCTCTGAGATAAGACTTTGCTCTTGGAGCTGGCATGTTTTCCCACCCCTATCATCTCTTTAGAGTGAGGGATGGTGGATTCTTTGTCAATTGCCAGCTTATCTTTATCTGTTTCGCAGTTCATCTGGTCACTATCTGGTCCCAGGGGCTCCTAACTTGTGGCCAACATTATAGTCCAGACAAGCAGAGTTACCATCAGCACTCCATTTAAATGTTCTTAAGCCTTGGAATCTCTCTATTATTCTTTTATACTATTATAAACATAGTAATAAATAAACACACACATTCCCTTTATAGAGGAACATAGACTTTTTAGTGTTTAGATACACTGCCTGTTACTTTACATCAGATTTTACATCATCACTAAATTCTTCCCTGTTCATCTTAGCCACATCCACTAGGAGACATTATACATTGATCTGACACTTGAAGATTTGATCTTATAGATTTTAAGATCTTATAGATTTGAACATTTACATCCTCTACTATCTTCCTAGCAGCCATCTCTGTACCTAGCACATATAGGAAATCAAATATCTAAGGATAAATATACAGGCATTGCTATCCACAGCAGCATCCAATATTCATGCATATCTGGCATTTATCTATCAAAGAGATAAGAAATATAGTTACTATAGCCGATTTTATTCGAGAGGAGGTTCTCTTATCAGCATTGTATAGGTATTTTCCTAGCCAGAAACAGCATCAGCAGGTTAAGAGATGCAGCATAAAAATGTTGGAGGCTGTACAATAGCCTGCCTTTTGTTTCTCACAAGCCAACTTCTATAGTATCTTCAACCTTAACTGCCCAATCAGAGGCACATTTTCATTAGTTTTCAGTAACATAAACAATTATCTTTCCCTCCAACCACAGATGAGATCTCAGTGGCTCTTTATAAGTGACCAACCATGTGTGAGGACACTGTTTCCTGGCTGCCTACTTTTAGATTGCATCAGCCATTGGTGCAAGAGCCATCAGATATAGTAATTCTATCATGCCAAAGCAGTACATTTTCTTTGGTTCATTATATGCTGACCATTTGTTTACTTTCTCTTAAACTATTTTCTCCTTGTCACTTTCAATTTTACCAAATGGCTTCATACCTGGAACCAGCATGTAGACCTATGCTCTTAATATTATGCTACCTTAACACACAAACCATACACACTTTATACTGTTTTCAGACACACTTATTCCTTTGCTATTCAGGCTTTAAAGGCTTTCTTTTTGTAAAATGTTTTTCAAATTAGTGCTCAGTCTGTCTTATTCAAGCCAATTAGTTCTCTCTTATTTTCTATCCTATATTGTTTTTTCTTTCAACTGTTAAGACATTTTCCTGTATCTCAATCAACTACAGACCTGATCTGTAGCCTCAGACGAAGGCTGGCAGGGGACTCACGTCTTCATCTTCTGTGAACTTTTCTATGCATGACCTGGGCTCACTTAGCTTACCTGTAACTGCTTTTTCTATGATAACCTGTGTTTCCAGACACTTGCTGCCTGTAGGCATAGGACGTGCATCCCATCTTGATGCGTCTTGCTGGTGTGCTGGATGACTGTTAGCCCTACAAATGATGATAATTTTATAGAAGTATAATGGTGGGAAAGTATAATAGTTCTAGAAGTATGAAAGACATCCCTCCAACCCTTACACTGCTCTCCAATATATGTTGCAAAGAATGTGAGCAAGTCAGTTCCCTCTCATTTTCTCTCCCCTGTTCTTCCTTTTCTTCTCACCTTCTTTCTACTCTTCTACACCTTCTATATCTCAAACAGCCATAGATCTGATCTGTAGCCTCAAACCAGACCTGGGAATAGGGGAACATACATATTCCTCATGAACTGAAAGCACTCATGGGGGGAACTGCCTCACTCCCAGTCATCATGTTTGGTCAGAGGTGGAGCTTGGACTGTGTGGAAGGGGGGAGGGGGGCTACAGCACGAGGAGTGTGGCTGCGGTGCATGGGAGTGTGGCTGCAGTGTGTGAGGGCGTGGCCAGGGTGCACAGGGGCAGGGCTATGGGACAGTACATCCCAAAAACATTGTCTCCCAGGGTGAATTGTTCCCCCCGCCCCCACGTCCCCATGTGACTGTGTTTGGTGATGGCATGAAAACAACAGGCATAAAAATGTATTTACACAGATCTCCAATTGTTTCCATGTGAGGAGGAATTCTAGGCCAAACATGATTCTCTGTCATCATCTGCATGTATGTAGAGCTACCACTGAAAAAACTAGTGAGGCTAACTGCCATGCTCTTGCAGCCCCTCATATGTGCAATTAATGTACAAGAGCAGGATGGGAATTGTGGTGCCTATGGGAGCTTGCCCTGAGCTTATCCCCATTACCAGGGCAGAAAATTCAGGGAGAAACTGGGAGTCACACATCCATTGGGTTTCAGGTGGTGCAACTTTCTAATGAATTGCTGTCCCACCCCACACACCTTATTTTCTTTCTAAATAGCAGTTTTGAAAAATGAGAAGTGACTGGAAAAACAAGAAGGGATGGATTGTGGGAATTTGAGGGCTATGAAATGGAGTGGGAGAGGATGCTGGACCCTTTGTGATAAACGTCCCCCATAATAAAGGAAGTAAACCCTTGTAGATTCTGTCTGACTTGTGAGGTAGTAATGGGAGGAGTCAATTTAAATTCACAAAATACAGAAACCAATATACTATCTCTGAATAGTTCCATTTTGTGTCCAAGTTATAAGCTACTCAGTGCCCCCACCCCCACCCCAAAAAACATGATAGGCACTAACCGCTGAGCAGCAGAGGAAAGGATGGCTATATTTCATGTCTTTGCCATGATAATGTATGTATAACAGGCTTTCCTTCATACATTAGGATTCAATCACAAAAGCAACAGCCTTGCCTATTTTTACAATGTGAAAAATCAATCATCAGGTCCCAGTGGTATATTCTAGTAATATGCTGATGGCTGCTTCTAATTCTAACACTTCCAGAACAAATGCTGAATGTCTATCCTGCATCTACTCAGCACCATAGGTGTTTCTTCATAACAGCTTGCACAGCTCACAAAAAAATCCTATTGGTTGGACTTTGTAATGCGTGAAAGCACTCAAATAAAAACAGGTGATAGATTTGTTATTGTATTATAGAAAACAAGTGAAAACAACTGTTGTGGTAAGCAATCAATATTTTATTGCTTTTCCATAGTTAATTTTACAAGTGATTCTAAAATATTCTTTTCTTCTAGGCATTCCATTGCAGTACTTTAGCCATAATTCACAGCCTTATTCAGGTAAATTATTTATTTTTTTAAATATACCGTGAAAAGAATATTCTCTTTCATCTTCTCTTATTTTACCAATTCATTATTTAACTTTTCAGACTCCAATTTTAGTGATGTTCCTCCATTGTTTTCATCTTGAATTTTCCTTTGTACCACTGTATATCCTGTTTGTGTTTGTGATTTCTACTTTGTTGACTGATCTATGATTGTAATAAATACTATATACTATGCAGCCTATTATACTCTTCACAAAAGGTGGTGTTATCTTGGGGAACCTGTGAAGGTTGATATTGAGCTAATCCATCCTTCTAGCAGCTGTGGTTCTTAGGGACTAAAAGAGCCAACAAACATAGTGAAGACAGTGAAGACAGTTACCAGGCATGTCCAGTGTGACAGCCATTCCATAACAGGCTCTAGGAAGGTATCAAATCCTCAACAGACTTGTACATCAGTGGAACCTTGCAAGAAGCCATCCTAGAGTCTGGATGACATTTCTCCTAATAATAAAGAAAATTTGTTGGAGAAGTCAACCCGTTGTTGATAATTTCCCTACAAAGATCTGTCCCAAGACATTTTGCTACCTGAAGTGAAGGATAAGGAGGTGCCTTGTCTCAAGTTCATATACAGTTCAAGTTCATAATGGAACAGCAGTCTATCAATGATATGCAGTGCAATTGTTATCACCTAAGGATGGGAGAAGGATGGTTCTGGGACAACATAGTGCATAAGCATCGTCGTGGTCCCATCCTCCTCTTGTCCTCCTGGCAGGTTGGGTGCATTGCATGGAAAGGGCCTGAGACAGCTCAGTTTGGGGAGACCTAGGGCCAATATAATTCCTCCCTGGGCTAAAAGAAAAGTAAGTGAAGTCAAGAGTTATGCATGCTACCCAACTGGGCCTATATAGCTTGTGCAGCATATACAGCTCTTTTCTCCAACGGAGGAGGCCAACCAGAGAATTAATAAGGAAGAGGTGGGAGGCTGCTAAGGATGAAAATCTTCATTTATTTTTTTCTGATGTGCAAGCATGAACATTCTCAAACATTGTCTTTCCAACAGCTAAAATTACCAGAATTTTTATATACTTTCAAAATATCAATCAATCAATCAATCTTTATTACAATCTATGGCCACCAATATAAAAAGAAAAAACATAAGTAAGGTTACACACACACACACATATTTGTATCTCAGGGACTTTTTGCAAAAACAAAAGTGAAGGTTTTCTTGCACACACAGGTATGAATTTTTAAAAAAATTTTTGCAGATGTCTATGGGGAGTTCACAGGCAGGACATTAATGCAATAGCATCCTCTCACTCCTATTCATTAGCAACTAGTATTAAGAGGCAGGCTGCCTCTGGCACTGGAGGTTACTAAAAAATCTTTATTATCTCTGTGGGCCAGAACAGGAGTGTCTTCAGGACAGACTAGGCCCATGCTCTATATATACCACTCCCCGGTTATAGCATGTCTCTATAGAATCTTCAAATCCAGCCTACTCCTCCTCCTCCTCACTTCCATTACATATTTTCTGCTAGTCAGTACTGAGGATTCGATACATGGTATAGAGATTTGCTGCTGTCAGAACGTAGTGCAATAATTTCACCAGATTATGCAAAAAACAGGCCTCTCCAGCCAAAAATGCTTAGAATTGTTTTTATAAACTTAACCATTCTTTTAATTCTTCATTTGAGACCCTGCTATTAGTATCCTTGCTATCAGAGGCAACATGCAAGGGAAATATCTACGAAGCATTTCATTTGGATGGGGGACCTCCAACAAATACCAAGTGCTGTTGGCTGTATTTTAGAAGAAGGAACTGGTAAAACCCGCTCTGACTATTCCTTACCTAAGAAAATGCTATGAAATTCATGAGGTTGCCATAAGTCAACAGGCAACTTCACAGACATTTTTGGTGGTAGTGCTCTGGTTATGGATATAGAGATACATAGACATACAGTTAGGTCAGGGCTTTCCAGATGGTGTGTCACAACATGTTAGTTGTGCATAGGTGTGTCACCTCCCTGGGCTGAGAACAACCCCCCCCCCACCTGAGCCTTGGAAAAGTATATTATTTATAAATCATATATTTTTAAAAAATATAAATGAAAGGTTTTCATGAGATATGTTATGTCCCCATAATTCATTATTACAATTTCTGTATGTGCCCATATCTCTTATGAGGTGTTAGTTTAACCACCAGTTAAACACTGAATTACGGTGTTGCGAAAGATGCATGTCTAAAAAGTGTGTCACCAACATGAAAAGTTTGGAAAGCTCTGAGTTAGATGATAGATAGCCCATATCTTCAAATTATAGCCCCAAAGCTCTTTTGATACATAAGATGGTGACGTTGCTGCTGCTGGCAGATGAAACTCTGCTAGAACATGGGAATGCTTCCTTGTTCATAGTGTGTAATAGAAAAAACTCAGACACTGCCTACCGTGTAGGCTTTGTGGATTGCTGCCAACATGTTGCAGCCAAATGTAGAGCCACAAATGTCCCTCTTACACTTTACTTGTACTAAAATAAAAAGGTTTTATAATATTTTCTACACACAATATATATGCTTGGATTTGGGAGAACTTCAAGAGGCAGCAATATTTTTCATTTGGAACTAGAATACCCCCTGTGCTTTGCCTTGATGCCCTTCCCTGGCAATTGAGGGCATTAATGATTTACTAAAATGTAAAAATAATACCAATTGGAACACATTTTTCCTGTCTTTTACTGAAATAAGCTCAGTATGTATTTGGTACTTATTTTCGTAAACGTGTTACTTATTTTTGTGATCTATGGCTCATTTGAAGCATAACATTGTGTTTTTGAAGAATTCATTTTGCAAATCTTCCTGTAATTTTCCAAAAAGCATTAGTTCTAAACCATTAGTTCTAAAAGGTAAAAAAAATAATAATAATAAACCGTAGGATAGGAGGAGATAATGCATAGTGTTGATTGTGGTTTTTTTTTTTATTGTTAACCATGTGTGTGCATGTACATGTACCCAGCGTTCATGAAAATGTGAGTTTAAGGGAAAAAAGCAAAAAGGAACATTGAATAGGCTTTGAAACTTCAGACATTTTAACAGCAAATACATTTTACTAAACAAGATTGGTATAGGGAACATTTTTCTGAACAATGAAAGTACGGCAACCAGAAGGACCACAGTGTCACTGACCCCAGTAGAAGTTGGCACTGCTTATTTCCCTATTTTTTCCATTGTTCTTATTAGAAGATTAGTATTTTCACACTAAAACCATTAATTTAGAGCATTCATTCCCTCTAGAATTGTGACTGGTCCCTCTCTCACTTGATATTCAGAAAAGGTGAGACAATGTACCTCTTTCACATAGCCATTTATATTGCTTTTACTCCCATGTGGTTTTAATGCTCTTCTGAATGATGTTTTATTTTTATATTTTTGTGTTAAATTTATTATGTACTGCTCTGCTTTTTGGTAAAGTGGGTGGTACAGAAATATTGCTAATAAAGAATAATAGATAAACACATTTCTTGGGTTAAATGTGAAGTTGCTGCACTCAGTACATTATTTTAAAATACCAACCTGAAGCAGCAAAGAAAGGGAAATCCAGTTCTGCAGAGTGATACTAATTGTGCACTAAACTCTTTACACAGGGTAGTTGTGCATCTCTTCGGATGTTGTGGAACTGCAACTCCCAGCAGCTCTAGCCTGCATAGTCAAAGTTGAGGGATCGTGGGATACACAATCCTTTCTACAGTAACATAGAAAATATATTCCTGAGCCAGTTTATTATAAGATTCTCAGGGTCTGAAGACAGATTTATCAAATACTCATTTACAGATCTGTTCCTGCATGTTACCTAATCAAGTGGCTACTTTTTCTTTTTTGTCTCTTAAAAATAAAAGGTAGCTAGACCTGCTATATCTTTGGCCAAATTATAGTTGGCATGTCCAGTTTTAATATGTGGACTTTTATTTATTTACATATTTGATATTGTCATTTTACTAAGCATGTACTCATGCCATGATTTGGGCTTTCAACATTAAACTAACATACTTGCAGTTCAACAGCATCTGGAGGTCTGCTTTTCACTTAAGTTAAACACTTTACAGTCTTCATTGGTTCTGTGGAAGATCCATGTTCAAATCCCCACATAGCTATGAAACTGATCAGTTGACTGTGGATCTGTCACTCCTTGCCAACCTAATCTATCATGTAAGGTTGTTGTTCAGGTTAAGTGGACAGGAGGAGAGCCAGATATGTGACCATTAGCTCATTGGAGAAATGACAAAACATCAGTGTAACAAATAAAGAAACAAATACTTCCCACCATTCTATAACAAAATTTCAGAAGTTCCCTAGAATTGTCTCCCATATTGGAAATAAATCAATATACATACTGGAAAACCCTCAGTGGTTGGTTACTGTGGCTGTTCAGCCCTTAAGATTATTGAGGTAAAATTGCAGAAATGCATCTTCTTCTATTGGGAGGAAAACATACAAAAGCATGGAGCCCAGGGGGAAAAAAAGTCTTTTATATAGAGACCTAATGTCATGTGTTAATTCAAGGATAGTGACTTGAGTTATGCATGGTAGGACCCCTGTGATTAAAGAAAAAAAAAATACAGAAACATGGAGCCCAGGAAAAAAAAGGTCTTTTATATAGTGACTTAATCTCATGTGTTAATTCAAGGATAGTGACTTGAGTTATGCATGCATGCTGTATTTTGATAATCATGTAAGCTTCTATATCCATGAAGTACTGTGCCTCATGATGGAATATTAAATATACATGAAAGGTATTAAGTCCTGCATAGATCACTGAAAATATTTTCCACAGAACAAAGAAGCTTCAAGTCTTGTTGTTGTCATCCTATTTCCTCACACGATTAAGAGAATATATGGCCTCTGTTGCTTTCTTTCTCTCCAACCTCCTTTTTGTGCATCTGCACTCTTCATTTTAAGAAATGAGTGATAAGTATTGGGAAGGAAGATAAAAATGCAGGGCAGATCCATGCACACTTTGTGATAATGTCTGTTTTTCAATATATTGGGTGGGAGAGAAGCTAGGATTCCACTCAAACTGATTTGTAGTGATGAACACCTAGGCCATTTCCGCACTAGACTGTTATAGTGCTATTATTCCATTTTCAGGATGTTGAAAGTGGAATTATTGCGCAATAACAGGCTAGTGCGGAAATGGCCTAAGAAGTGTTCCACAACAAAGTTTCCTCAGTCTCTGGAGCAGCCTTGTTCATTCAGGCTGGTCAGTGGCCTTCTTAGACAGGAAGGGCACTACATACAGCTTCTCATCTGAGCTGTAAACTTGCCTGACCAACAAGCTTTCCCTAGCTGTCGTAGGTTTCTATGTAGTTCCCCTTTGACAGCTGGTGAAGGTTTTCTAGGCATGGAGGCCTTCAGTGTCCCAAGCTAAGGTGTGCAGATCTAGGTGTTGTTCAATGGAGCAAGGCTGGGTGGCAAAAGAGTTGGAATAGGGAACATGGTTTCAGCACTCCCTACTGCTGGATGTGTGTTCCCAAGCACATCAAAACAGTATTGCCCATATAACCCCTAGGCTGACTGGCCCAGGATTGGATTATATTTTAGATTTCTTCAGTTCATTGGCTTTTGTCTATACTGGGGTTATTGCTCAAAGTATTATTCAGTTATAATTTTTTTTAAAAAACAGGATATTATTTGCAGTTCTTGAAATGACATCAAACTTGACCAAATAGGTTAAAACAGACACATTATAGCTGAAGAAATTCTGACAAGGCTGATGTTTAACTGGGGGAGTCTCCCTCCTTTTCTCTTTCTCATTTTTTTTCTTCACACACAGGACAATCTTCTTGTTATGAGATGTAACGTACTCTTTGCTGCCAGTCTCCTTTAAAGGGGAGTGCTGATAGATTCTCTGTCTCCTTTAAGTTGTTTATCATTTGCCATGGTATTTTGGATTGAATTAATCTTCTAAAAACAGATTACACTCTAAAGTGTTTTACAGCTAAAAGCACCATCATGACTTTTTCACAACTTGTTAATGGAACAAAAAAACAGGTTAGATACTGTGTTCTAGGTGCTGTAATGGGTGCTCGCTGCTGCATTTGCCAAATCCATCAGTGGCGTTTCACAGACATCCAGGAAATCTCTTTGCTTCATAAATCATTGAAGCTCTTCAAGACCTTTGTATAAGCAAGAAGTATTCTTGAAGTGTTTAGCATCAATAATAATGAAAACTGGCACGATGGCATTGTAAGCAGTCTAAAATACAGTGTGCAATGGGGTTTAGCTTGACTTTCGCTGAAGGATTACTTATAACAAAAATATATCATTGGTCATGACAAGTAGTAGCATGGCTCAACGAACTAACTTGCTGAAAACTTTGCTTTGTTATAATGATGCATTTGGAGAAAGCGAATTGTCATGGATGGAGCTTGCCAGAAACTTGTGCCCTCTGACCTGGAAGCCGTTACTGCTGATTCCAGATTGGGTAGGAGGGTGTTCTATTGAGTTTAAGGAGTCTTACTGCCTGGGAGGTGGAAACAAGACTATATGCCTAATGGGTGATGACATGACCTGAAGTTCCATGTATGTGTAACACTTCTAGTTCCAACAGCCACTACAGGAACATGCTTTTTGGGTTTCTAGAGAAAATGAGAAATTAGGTTTGTTCAAAATGAATTTCTCTCCTTCTTAATGAATTCTTGAATGATTTATGCTCCCATAGTTGATTTTTTTTTAACAATTCAGTTTTTTAATAATTGAGTCTGTCCCTCAATTCAGTCTTCCTGGTTGAAATAATTTTAAAAAACAGAATCATGCGGGTGAGGTATAAACAGATCTAGCAAGCTACCTAGTTTATTTGCTTATACCTTTCTCCCAATACTGACATTTGATGCATCTCACAACAAAAATTAAACAGGTAGAGCTGAAAGCAGACAAAAAATGATTACAGCCATTTCCGCACTAGACTGTTATAGCGCTATTATTCCACTTGCAACATCCTATGGAATCCTATGGATATTTTTAAAAAATCAGTAAAAAAGCTTAGCTGTGTTGTTGTTGTGTGCCTTCAAGTCATTTCCAACTTGTGACAACCCTAAGGAGAACCTATCACGAGGTTTTCTGGGGTTGAGTGTGTGTGGTGCATCCGAGGTCATGAGTGGGTTTCCATGGCTAAGTGGGGAATTGAACCCTGGTCTTCAAGGTCATGATCCAATGCTCAAACTACTACACCACGCTGGTTCTTGAAAAAAAAAGTCTAGCACCAATTAATTAAAAAGTCCTTCCTCAGCAGCCAGTCAGTTGCCTAAAGCCTACCTGAATAAAAATGAGGCCTGTCTCAGAACTTACTGGCAAAAGGACCACAGAGAGGGGCAATTTGACAGCTGTTAAAAGGGAAATCCACAGCCTTGGAATTCTTTGTGTTGTCATGACTATACTAATTCCTAGTCTGCATGTTTGCTGACTTCCGGATCATTAGTTTTCCCACATCTGATTGCATTCGACTCCATGGCCACTGCCCTGCAGGGTCCCTCAGGTCTCTGTCCCCCATGCTGTTTAATATCTACATGAAACTGCTGAATGAGGTTGTCCAGACATTTAGAGTTTAGTATCACCAGTACACTGATAATGCCCAACTCTCTCTCCTTTCCATCTGAAACAAAAGAAGACTGTTCAATTCTAAACTGGTATCTATTGATAGTAATGGATTGGATAAGGGTGAAAAAACTGAAGCTCAGTTCAGACAAGACAGAGGTGCCCCTGGTCAGTCAGAAGGTAGATCATGGAACAGGGGTTCAGTCTGTGTTGGATGAGGTTACACTCTCCCTGAAATCTCCAGTTTGCAGCTTGGGCATGTTCCTGACTCAGATTTGAGTCTTGATGCCCAGGTTTCAGCAGTGGGCAGGAGGGTGTTTGTACAGCTAAAAGTAATGTGCCAGCTGCACCCAGTCTTTGAGCTGTCAGATCTGGTTATAGTGACATGTCTTTATTACATCACACTTGGATTACTTTAACATACTTTTTGTGGACTGTCTTGCAAACTTTTCAGCAAATCCAGTGGGTCCAAAATGGTGCGGCCAGGTTGCTAACTAGGGCAGGTTACAGAAAACATGTAACCCCCTCATTAAAACAATTCCACTGGCTGCTGATCCATTTTCAGGCAGAATTTAAAGTGCTGGCTATAACCTACACAGCTTGGATCCAGACTATCTGAAAAACCATATCTTCTTATATGAGCTTACCCGTGCTCCAAGGCTTTCTCTTAGTCGCACCACCATCCCGGTCAAGTTCAGTGAGGACACAAGACAGAGCCTTTTTAGTGGCTGCTCCCAAGTTGTGGAATTCCTTTTCCCAGGATGTCCAGTTGGCCCCCTCTTTGCTGATTGTTTACTTTCCATTTAAGGAACTTTTTGTTTTTTTAATATATGCAACAGATAAAGCTTTTAATGAAAAGAGTAGTGTTTTTGTTTTATTATGTTTTAAAGTATCTTTTAATATTGTTTTTAACTTGTTTTTAATGCTGTTTTTAACTTGTGTTTTTTAAATAGAAATTGAGTTCAATTGTGTTTTAGCCTCTGTATTTAACAGTTTTTGAAAAACTGTATTGTGCTTTTAAAATGTTGTATGCTGCCTTGGATCCCATGTTGGGAGAAAGACAGGATATAAATTAAATAAATAAAAATAATGAATAAGAAGATTATGCATAAGTAAACAAAAGCATTTCAAAACTTGTAGAGATCACATGAAGGTTCCTTCAAAAATCCATCCAAGGATTTTTTTAATTTCCCTAACCTCTACTTTTAAAATATGTATATATATATAAAAAAACCCACAAAATTTAGATACATAAAAAAATTACACAAGGAACTTTTATAAAAAAGAAACAAGAGAAAAACAAGGCAAAGAATATCTACCTAAACTAAACAACACAAAAGACTGTGTAACCTAGAAGACGGGGGGGGGGGACTAGGACTAAACTAAAACAGGGCCAGCAGGAGAGACACTTTACTTCCAACCTCTTCGCTGATGGTTATAAGATAAATTACCAAGTCTACTTCTTCAATGTTATATAACTTAAGATATACTTTTGCTTATTGGCAAAAGCTAATAATCTTCAAAACTCAAAACTAAAGTCCACCTCCCAATACTCGCTCAAATATGCAATTATCATATCCCAACCTTTCTAAAAATTACTCAGTGAATCTTCTTTAATCAAAATGGTCAATTTGCCCATTTCTTCCAGATCATACAATTTCAGCATCCAGTTCCATCAATCTGAATTTTATTTAAATAATACTGTTGGAGGACTTGATCATAAAGGAGACAAACACATCTCTAGGCCAATTTCTCTGTCATACCACCTAGGAATCCAGTCTGTACACTTTATCCAGTTCCCAACAAAAGTCTTCTATCTTTCCAGGAGATCAGCCAAAGCATCAATCATGCTTACATATGTATCATCATTGTGCATTTCCACTGTTACTCTGATTCTGAGGCATTTCTTCTGTTCCTTGAGGTCAAGTAAAGCCATTGCATCTAGGTTTTGTTCTTGGTCCACAGATAATTTCTCAGCTACTTCTTCCTATCTCAGTGTCTTATCTTCCACTAATTCTGTGTATTTTTTTCATTCATCTGTTTGATCTCTTTTGTTGTCTGATTCAAAGATTGTTTATATCCTTAAGTACAACCTTGGGTTCAGCCTTCAGATCTTGCTTAAAATGCTTTCTCATTTGATCCATATCTACTATCATCTGATTCACATCTGTTCTCATTAATTTAATCTCTGCCAAAATCATCTGATTTAAATCAGTATATTTAGGTTGTTCAGTGGATACTCTTCCTGAGCTTTGCACACTTGCTGCTTATATCTGCTTAGATCTCAGCCCTGGAGCCATTCTGACAGCTGTCAAGTTCTTTACTTAAAAGAAATATTTTCTATTGCAGTTATTTCACTCCACCTCTAGAGGTCAGTACACCTCTCCATAGAATTCTCTCTAGCCACTTTTCAGCACTCATTCTCCAGAAAGGTGAAACTCTGGTCACCCTGAGCTCACAGCCAGTTTATTCCCTGTTTTCTACCTGGCATCAGTGTCCTTGAAAAACATATCTTTATAAGGTAAACATGATTTTTCTTCCCACAGTTAAGGCTTATTAAAAACTTTATGTCTTTAAATCTTTTAAGTTAAAAAGAGTCTGTCAGTAGAAATTAAGGGAATTAAAGTCTCTAAGATTACCAGTGTGTTTAGGGCTTCTTGTAGTTTTATTTTTAACTCAATTCTACCGGGCTGTTCTTGTTGTTAATTAAAAAGTTTAAATCAGATATTTTCACCCTTGCAAAGGTTGCAGATGTATTGTTGATGAAGTTAACTGTCGCCATCAGCTGAAGGACTTCCTTACATGTAGAATCTTATATTACTTGGAGGTTAGGAAAGTTGGTTTTCTGTCACTGATGCAGAAAAACGGCTGCTGGTGTGTGACAAAGCTTGCACATCTTCCCAGCCTCCTCTGATCCACCCACACACTTCCAGGGACACCTTCTTTGTCCCATAGGTGCCAGGATTGGGAATACAGGCTATGTGCATTATCCTCTGAGTCTGCTGTGCCAGGAGGCAATTTTAGCTGATTTCCAATGTGACAAACTGGCTCCTATCACATCCAATACCTCTTCCCTTAGCAGAGCTAGCTAAAGAACCAGGCAGAACACCTCCACTTTTTCATATTACAATATTTCATATTACAATTACAATAGGGCCTCCTTACCTGCGACCTCGAGATCCATGATTTTGAGCAACTGCGCAGTGTCACATTTCGATACCTAAAATGGCAGTGATGTGCACACAGATGCAGTGAAGCATCTGCGTGAAGTCATTGCCATTAAATATAATGAGACAAGAGCATTCAGGATTTTCCATATTCACAGGGGTTCCTGAAATGGAACACCCACATACTCGGAGGGCCCGCTGTATTTCATTTTGTTGGCCAAATATATAGATCTATGCTTCTTTATTTAACATGTAAGAACTAGCTGGTGAGGCAGACTTATCTGTTCTCCCTGTTTCTCTGCTTTGCTGTTACACATGCACAGTAAGGGATTCTAGAGTAGCTTCTGTTTGTCTTGCCTATAGTTATTAAGCACGTATGGCTACAGTAGGAACAGCTAGTCCCATTCTTTTTCAGATCAAGCTTTGTTTATTACATTCCTGCAGATATGAATCTGCAATTTGATACCAAAAGTCTGTATTTCTTCATCCCTCCTCACCATCTTCCCAATGCCAGTGCTGCTAAAAAGTTTTCAGCTAGACAGAGTATGGGGAAAGGGTGGCTGGTAGGTGTAAAACGCCTTTGTAGAAAGAGCTTCACAGTCAGAGGCTTAGTTAACTGAGGTGTACCTGTATAACAGAGTGACTAAGCCAAGGCTAGTCAACAAATTTCATGGCTGAGTGGAGATTTCCATCTGATCTTCCTATTTTTATTTCAAAACTCTTAACTACAACAGTTCTGGCAATCATTTTGAACTCTACAAGCAGCTGAAAGAAGTGGCTCTGGTGGATTGTTTTTCTTAAAAAAAAAAATCACTATGAACAATTTTACTTGGTCTATTTATATCCAGTGGAGAAACTCATTATGTCAAACATATATAACTTATGGCAGGGAACAACCCGTGAAAGGCTGGAACAAATTCTTTGTGAGCATAGATTTTTTTCTAAAGCAAGTTCTTTAATTTACTATCCCAAAAACACCAAGTAGATAAGGATATATGCATTATGTCTGAATGCCATCCTGAATCCAATGGCAGGAAATAATAAACTAGGGCTGTGATGTTAAAATCCTGAAAGAAAATACTAAAAATATGCACAACAAAGAATGAGTGACTATGAAAGGTGAAGCTTCCACAATAAAGAGAAGGGGGCTGAATGCAACATGGAGTCTATTTTCTATTAACTACTGCCAACATCCCTCCACTTGCAGGTTATTTCAGCAAAATGGCTCACCCCAATGGAATTACTGTGCATTCATAGCAAGGCTGTTTACAATAGGGTTAAAGCTGAATAAATAACTGGCAATTGCAAAGCAGCATCAGCAATTGCCAGCCAAAATCAGGAAGCAGTTGATGTATAGGGTAAAAACTGGCAGCCACTTGGGGGTATAAAATGTTCTCTGACAAGGTGATTGCATGCCTACTGCAGAGTAGCCAAGCTGGTACAGGACAGTCAGAGGAGTAAAAGAAAAGCAGTGTTTGAGGCTACAGAAAGGGAGAAAGGGGAGACCATCAAGCAAAAGGATATTGATATCTCTGTTCAGCACAGAGGAGTCGAAAATAAATCCCAAGAAGGTTTCAAAGATTCTTTTTCTTCTTTACATTCTTAAGGTGTGGGCACATGTGGAATAGGAAACTGAGAATATTTTACATAGTTTTTTTTCTTATTTTGTATTTGACAACAATCTGATACATGTTTGCTCTGATGGATGTAAATTCACTAAAATTACTAAGACTTATTTCTAAGTGAGAGTACAGTCATCCCTCCACATTCGCTAGGATTAGGGGCACAGGACCCCTGTGAAAGTGAAAAAAATGAATAACTCTAGGACCTCCCAAACCATATTTAACACATAAAAAAAATTAAGATCACCATATTCAACCTACCGTGGATTCCTCTGAGGCATCAATGTTCCTTCATAAGGCAGAAGTGGGTAGCTGCTGGTGGGGCTTGCTGCTGCCTCCACTGTTCCCCACAACATTTTTAATAGGGACTTACAAGCCTTGTTCTCAGTTTCTCAGTCTCATGAGGCTTGCAGTCCCTGTTAAAAATAGCAGAGGCAGCAGCAAATAATCTGCGAATAATCAAATCCACAAAAGTGAAACCCACAAATGTGGAGATCTGACTGTACACAGGTTTTTAGCCCGAATATCTGACATATCACCTATTTTTGAATGGAGATGTCAGGATGTGAACCTGAGATCATCTGTGGAAAGTGCACGAATACCACTAAGGTAACAAGGGTGATTTGTAAATCTGCCATCATAGAAGAGGCAAATCCACCCTTAATTTTGGCACTGTTATTCTTGCAAGTGTTCTGAGTTTGGCACCAGCAGGTCTCCTGTTCAAGCAATCGCAAGAAGAGCAGTTTTCAAATTCTCGTTCTCTGCAGTGGTGTTTCACCACTTCTGCAATGGCAGACTGACCAGCTGCCTCCGCTGAGTTATGGTTCCTACCTCCTTTATGCCCCCAATATGAGAGAAAGTGTTCAATAAGGGAAATCATTGAATCATTTACAAATAATAAGATTCAATATAGGTTCAACAAATCTGTGAATGTGCTTAACATTGGCTTTATTTATAATTGCTTTTGCATGCAGTAAATATTACAGCCCAGACAAGTCGAGTTTTGACAGTTGTAACGAACTGGGCAAGTTAGCCACAAAGACTCACTCAAGGGGGAGATCTTATTGAACATTTCCACTAATCATGCCTATGAACATGATGGGACTGAAAGGCCTCTCCTTAGGTTGTTATGACTAACCATTTCAACATTCATAGCCTTTAGTTTTCAAAATAAGCAAAACTCCACCCCGTTCTGAACATCTATGTGCAATCTGGACTCCATAGATCTAATGATGATTAAAATCTCAATATATACCACAATGTCTGCTAGAATCTCAAATCAGAGACTTCTGGTACAGACATAATCATTTGGTGAGTACTAGATTTCCATTAGTTCTATGTCCCTATGTCTTTGTACCTGACTATTCTGGGTACAAGACTGAGGGACAAAGAACTGATGGAATTCTAATACACACCAAGTGATTGTGTCTGTACCAGAAGTATATGGGTGGAGTTTTGTTTATTTTGAAAACTAAGGGCTACAAATGTTGAAACTGTTAATCATAACAACCTAAGGAGAGGTCCGTCTTTCAGTTTCATCATGTTCACAGGAATGATTAGTAGGACTAGAACTCTGGAGAACAGGGGTCAAATCCTTACTTGGTCATGGAAGCCCACTGAGTGACCTTGGGCAAGTCACACTCCCTCAGCCTCAGAGGAAGTCAAAGACGAACTGTGTCTGAACAATTTTTTCTGAGAAAACCTCATGATAGGGGTTAGGCTCTTAGGGTCACCATAAGTCAAAAATGACTAAAAGGCACACAACAATAAATGCTTTAATTATATCACGTTTATTTTAATGTGTAAGCCCCTTTGAGTCCTGGGCCATTTCTGCACTAGACTGTTATAGGCTCTTTTCACACGGCATCTGCCATGCGAAGAGGGCCTGGAGCCTCGCACGATTGTGAGGAGCGATCTACATGACACCTTCGCAATCGTGCAAGGCTCCAGGGGCTGACAGGCAGCAATCACGCATCTTTGCATTTTCGGCTTTCAGCCAAAAATGCTGCACGATCGCGCATTGCTCCTGGGCCCTGCGCACACTTACCTGGCGTGCGGAGCCTCGGGACCTGGGCCAGTCGCGCTTCCTGTCTCACTGCAGCCTGGGAAGGTCCCAGGCTGCACTGCGAAAGGAAGAGGCAGGGCTCTCGTGCAAGCAGGAAGCTAGTGCAGAGCTGAAGAAGCAGGGAAGCGAGAGCCTCTCACAAGAGGCTGCTTGCGTGATCACCGCACCCCAGTGCCAAGAAAAGGTAGGATGCGGAAAGGGCCATAGTGCTATTATTCCACTTTCAACATCCTATGGAATCTTGGGGTTTGCAGTTTAGACAGAGGCCTTTGAGTCCAGTGCAGAAATGGCTCTGGTGTTGTCAAAAAAGTGGAGTATAAATAAAGTGCAGAAGGAAGAGAAGGAAAAGGAAACGAAGTTGATAACATTGCTTTGTTCAGACTCAACTTGCTGGAAGTCAAGCATTTACTCTCTTAGTTTTCTTCTCCCATTCAACAAAGTCAAACCAGAAAAAAAAAATGGCGGTCCTATTAACATGACATTAACACATGTTCCTAAAGTACTTGGGAGGTAGGGTAAGCAGGTTTTATGGAAAATGTAAAATGGCAGCACAAGGTCCCATGTACTAGATGGGAGAGATAGATGGGCCACCTTCTGGAGTGCTGGAAACCTGGCAGTGTGTAAGTATACCTTGTCCAATGTTGAGGACAACATCATCAAAAATAGGAAGTGTGTTTTACTGTACAGAGACATTGGTACTCTGTCTGATCTTCTACGAGGTCAGTGAAAGGCGTAGGCCATTTCTTCACTATACTGTTATAGTACTATTATTCCAGTTTCAACATCCTGTAGAATCCTGAGGTTTGCAGTTTAAGGAGGGGCATTCAGAATTCTCTGCCAGAGAGCTCTTTGGTCTCAGTAAACTATAAACCCCAGAATTCCACAGGATGTTGAAAGTTGAATAATACTGCTATAACAGCACTATAAAAGAGCACTATAAAAGTGCAGAAATGGCCTTAGACATTGGTTGGAGCCTTATCCGCACTTAGTTAGCAGGAGCCTGCAAAGGACACAGCAAGATGTACTTCTTTGTAGAGATAGATAGATTTTGATTGTGACTTTGAAATAAACCATTGGCAATGGGTGCAAGTCAGTTTGCATGAACTCTATACAGTCCAGTAAAAATGTTGTTTCACATCAAATTAATTGGAAAGCAAATCAAACCAGTCATATTTGATCCATTTGAATAATGGATTGAATGTATCAAAAACCTAGAAAAATGTATCAAGGGGCTCATTTCCAAAATGACATTTGAAAGCTAGCCACCACTGTGATATGGCAGAGCGCTGAAGCTGAACAAATACCTAAAATCATCACATGCGCTAACAAAACATATATCTTACCTTTCATTTTCAGTCACGGCTTTTCAGTGCCATAGAATTTTTAATTTTGCTAACAACTTCCAGATATATTTTTAAAATGTTCTTTAACAGTCTTAGGTGGGAAAAAGGCCTTAGAGCAATAGCCATTTGGAAGATTATGATTATTTGTGTTCTTGGTAATAGAATCTATATATGTACAGGACATAGGTATAGATAGCCAATAACCTGTGGTCTCAAATATGGAAGTGGGTCTCCCTTCATGCCATATTCATTCAATTCAATAGGGCTCAGACAAGCACTACATAGCAGGTAGAGATGTGCATTTAGAACAGGGGCAGGCAAATATAGCGACTTCAGGGGCCACTCTCCACCCAGTTTTCAGCTCCCGCACACCATTATGGTCTTTATCACAACATTTTTGCTAAACCAGTCACTTCCAGTTTCTCAAAATTATTTTGGGTAGACATTTTAATGTGTTCTGGCCTTGCACAGATTAGAAGTAGCAACCTTAGCACGGCTATAGTCAATAGTTTGTAGTCTGCAGGTCTTTCTAAGAATTTGGACATAGTGTATATTCAAGTCATTTCATCTTTGTTGGCCTTAGCCATGTCCCCTCATTTCCTGTATCAGTTAGTCTGAGTTTGTTCGTTCTCCATTTTGTAGTCTGCAGCTTGCTCGCTCACTCTATACTCCATGTTTGGGGAACACGTGTTATAGAACTACTCACTATGAAAAGTTTTGAAACCTTTAATATTAGAAACTAAACTTCATATTTAGAAGAAGACGAAGACGACTAAGCCTGCTATATTTTTGTGCTAGTCTCTCTCTGTGTGGTGTGGGAATAGTTGTTGATCATCTTTTACTTGTGAATACTAATTATTCTGCTTGCGAGATGTCTATCTCACGTTTCCAAACAAATTCAATGGACACGTTTCCAAACAAATTCAATGGAGGCTTCTGAAGGCCCAGTTCTCCAGTTTGGACACCAAACAAGAAAACTGAGGCCCTTTTCGCATCGGCTTTCTGTTGCGCGACAGCCCCGTGAGCCTTGCGGGAGTGGGAGCGTCGCTCTGCACGACGCACTCCCACTTCCGCCGCGCTCACGGTGCTGCAGTGGCGCGATCACGGGTTTTTTGATTTTCGCCTCAAAGCGAAAATCACCCGCGCTCGCGCAACGCTCCCAGTGCCCATGCACACTTACCTCCTGTGCGGAGCATCGGGGAGGCAGCCGGGTCGCGCTTCCTTCCCTCCGCCCCTGCGGAAGGAAGGGGCGGGGCGCTAGCACGACGGACGCGACAGCCTCCTGCTTCGCGCGAGGGGGGGGCAGACACAACAGCCTCCTGCTTCACACGAGTGGGGGGGATAGACGCGACAGCCTCCTGCTTCGCACGAGCGGGGGGGACGGACGCGACAGCCTCCTGCTTCGCGCGAGCGGGGGGGGCGGACACAACAGCCTCCTGCTTCGCCCGGGGGGAGGGCGGCTCACACAAGAAGGCTCCTCCGGGAGGCTGCCGCTTCCCCCTCGTTCCTTCGCCTGCGGAAGGAACGAGGGGGAAACGGTAGCCTCCCGGAAGAGCCTTCTCGTGCGAGCCGCCCTCCCCGCTCACGCGAGAAGCCTCAATGCGAAAAGGACCTGAGAGAATTTTATTGGAACAAATGGAGGAGGCGGGCACACAAAGTGGCCCAGTGAGCTGCGTGCAGGGCCCATAATTCCTACCACAACACAGGAGCTCATGGGCATACCTTGATCTGAGGCCTGTGGAAAGGTGTTCATACACATGCATACCTTCCAACAACTTACAGATGAAAATTGGGAAATATATGGCCAAGCAATAACAGTGTGGTCAAGATTGCAAAAGTTATAAATGAGGGAGAATGCAAAGTCTAGGAGAGACTGCTGCCCTTTGCTTTTTCCTAAAATTACCAGGAATGCCATCATTCTTCCCTTCCTCTTCTCTTCTCCTGCTGAGTAACTTGAGTGCAAACTGCTTTTGCACTTTTAGCTGAGTTTGCAGCAGACAAAGGGGGAAAATGGGGGCAAGAGAGAGAAACTGGGTTATTTTAAAAGCAGTTGCAAAAGTGGGATGAAAGAACTGAATTGGGACTGTCCCTGCCAAATTAGGGCAGTTGAAGGTATGCATATAATCTCTCCTGATCAATCAGCATTTACAGTTTTTAAAATTGTCCATATAAATTTGTGACCAGATGCTACCACTGCTAGCACTACCACCCTGTTTATTTTATGGATAGTAAATGCTCATATTTATGTAAGCCAACTCTTATTCAAATTGGCTTTTTTTTTCAGTCTATTAAATAAATGGTACCAAGAAATTGAAAACTACCTTGCACCAGACCATAATAATAAAAACAAACTATTTCAGTATCAGGCACTGTCTGGGTTGTCAAGCAAAAGGTCTTTCCCATCATTGGCCACCTGGTCATTTTAAGCAGAGATATGAAGGATTCAAAGAGCCAGTATGGTGGTCTGAGTGTCGGATTATGACCCTGGAGGCCAGGGTTCGATTCCCTGCTCAGCCATGGAAACCTACTGGGTGACCTTGGGCGCCTCACATACTCAGCCTAAAAAAAAATTGCCTCAGGCCATTTCTGCACTAGCCTGTTAGAGTGCTATGATTCCACTTACAACATCATATGGAATCCTGGGGTTTGCAGTTTCGGAAGGGGCCAGGTGGCCCCTCCCGGAACTGCAAACCCCAGGATTCCATAGGATGTTGAAAGTGGAATTATAGTGCTATAACAGGCTAGTGCGGAAATGGCCTCAGGATCACCATCAGTCAAAAAGGACTTGAAAGCACAGAACAACAATGGAGGACAATCTGGGACTTTCTCAATGCAAAGAATATGCTCTGCTAGTAAGATGTGGTCCCCAAATGCTGGCTTCCACTCTGTGGAATGCCTTTTTCTGACAAGTGGCAAAATATCAGAGAAACCCTGTACCAATGCTTCCTTGCACAGATAACCCAGATACAGATTTTGTCAAATACACAGATCAATCTTCATTTCTTAGAAAAATAATTCTTTCTTCATTTCTTGCCATCTAACTTGAAAAATTAGTCAGTTATGTTGGACTGCAATGTTAAGCTGGACTCATTCTTTTTTGGGGTGGGGGTGTCAAACCAGTGCTGTAACTTAACCTGTTTAATCATTTTCCACTGAACAGTAGGGGCCATTCTTTTTCCTTAAATATGAAAGTACCGAGGGCATATCGCCATAAGACTAACACGGAGGAGGAGGGCGGGAGGAAGCTGTGCTATTTGGAAAGCAGGTTAATCCAACTATATGACAATCCTTTTTTTAACACTGTTAGGTGAGGTCCATCATAATATTTAATGTCACATCTTCTTCGTTGCCACATGAACTTTCATTTTACAGGAGTTGAAGCAGAATGGAAAGTCCCCTGGGATTAATCACAGTTTTTTTAAAAAACAATACAAGGCTTCATTATATCTTTGTTCTTTGTATCTTGGCTTTTGTTAGCGCATTTTTAATTAGGATCTGGTATCTGCAATAAACAGTAAACATAAAGAGCTTTGCAAAAATGTATTAGACTGTTTGTTTTCACACTCTAATGCATATTTGCACAATTTTACCATGAAAAAAGGAAAACATGCTAAGCTCTTGGGCTCTATCCCAAATGTCCTGGAATAGAATCTGGAAATGACTAAGAATGCAGCCATACCACATCATATTTCAGCAATTAACCTAAGAAAAGAGGTACATTCTCTATAACTGAAGCATCTGAGAAGCAAAAGAAGCTGCAGGGGAAACCATTTACTCACTAAATCTATTTCTAGTTGTTTTCTTGTTTCCATCAATGAAGCAAATGCTTGAAAAAGCAGGTGGGGGAAGGAGAGATGAAAACTTTTTGTTGACTTATTTAAAGAGAAAAATTATTTATTTATCCCTTAGCCTAGATCCCAAAGTCAACACCAAAAGAAGACATTTAATGATTGAATCAAACAAAAAATGGATACACTGTTATAAAATATTTCTATAACTTATTTTGAACAAGCAAGGTCTGTGTGAGACAACATTAGATTCTAAAAGGACAACACAGTGCAGACTGAAGTGATGTGGGGGAATAAACCTACATCCCTTTTCAAAGGTGATTTTGGAGAATCCATAATAAATTACGATGCAGGGGGACAAGCTAGAAAAAGTAAAATAATTGACAATGCTCTTTGCCAAAGATAGAAGCACTTTCATTTTAAAGCATTCCTATCAAACTCCACCAGAAGATTGTAAAGGCTTAAAATGTGGCTCTTGTGAACACTTGTTATTGATATGACACCTTGATGCTTTTTGAACGTGACACAAATATCATAAAGTATATAACCAATTCTAAGGTGTTAAAGTGAAATTTTCCTACTGAGCTAAGCTTTAATGTGTTTCCAAATAAAATACAAGATTAAGTAATTTATTTTGTCATATGATTTATTTATGGGCTGAAACACTGTAAGCAACAGATAAAAGATAAAGTCTCAGATGTCAAAGTAAAAGATGAAAATCATTACATTTTATTAGCAGGCGATATATAAAAATGCCAAAACAAACTGCAAAGAGAGGGATAGTGTTATGCTCAGAGGTCCCACATCTGAGTTGCATTTGTTTTTCCCACCTCCCCTAAAGGGGAATAATAGTCCTGAATTTAATTAAAAGTTTATTTTTTAAGATTAAAGTCATGAAAAAGTTAAAAGACTCAGTCACAAAGAAGAGTTACTGTAAGGATCTCAGGGAATTTGCAGTGATGAACTCACTGATATTTTATTTCCTCTTGACTATTGTGGGAGGATCAGAAGGGCTGGCAACGAATTGTTGAGGCAAGGATTTTATAAACCTATTAATTTTGCCTTAACACATACACAAATGTCAGCTGTAATAATTACAATCAACTTTAGAGGGCATTGTTGGTGAGCTTATTTTTTTCCTTAGCCCTTTTTCATTTTTGCATTTGGCCTTCATCAGTTTCACTGCGACTGCTAGCTAGCTTGGTGCCTGGCTGTAGCAAACCGCCCATTCCAGATTACATTTCACACACACCATGCAATGTAGGAAAATCCTGAAAATAAAACGAAAGAATCAGTCTGGACAAGGTCTTGCTTCTAGCTCTGTTTAAAATCTAACCTGTGTACTGTACATCACATCTCTGTCTCTTACTCCTGTATACCTGCTTCTTCCAGTGCCATCAATAATCTAATTTTTGAGAGTTCCTATTTCCTTACATTTATCTGGAAGAGTACTTATTTAAAACTTAAAGTCTGTTTCCAGTTCTGTCCAAACAGTTCTCCATTCATCAGATCAACTATAGTGAGCTTCCAATTCCCTCTTTATCATTTTGTTCCGCTGCATATTGTGTTCGTTTAATTTGTCCTCTTCATTTCTGATCTCTGCTGCTGACTTCCTTTAATAGTACCATCAGCCTCCAATTCCTCACCCCTGTCCTAGGCCATACTGTTTCATGCATGTAATTAAATTGCAGGCAGGCAGCTCTTTGCATTCAGGTCACACAAAACACTTTATTTAGTCAGCATTCAAGTCACAGTTGTTCCCAAGGTCATACATTTCAGGGTTCCAGTTTTTCTAACCCAGGTTGCAAGCCTGAGCATTCTTAGTTGGAGGAACATCTCACTGAAATCAATGAGAAGTAATTCTGAATATATAGAGCTGTTAGTGGAATGACAGAAATTAACTGTTGTGTTTAAAAAGTGGTAATCAATGAATTCAGGTCTTAGGTGGCAAGAAAAGAAATGAATGTGTGAGTGACTCTGTAGTTAAAGAAAAAAAGCACAACCTCTCAAAACCTCAGAATCCTGAAACACAAGATCCTATAAGAAGCCTAGGTTGTGAGAATGGAGCTTTTTCATTAGTACCTTGTTTCCTGAAAAAGGCAAACGTTCCTTTGACATCTTAATGGAGAATCAGTCCTCTCTAAGTCAATACTTTCCAGATATTCTGGACTACAACCCCAACATCTAGAGAACATCATTTTGGGTAATGCTGAATTAATTAGTGAATATCGTCAATGGGAGACACCAGGATAATGCCAGACATTATTTTTATTCTTCATCCAAATGTGCGTGTGTGTGTGAGTGTGTGTGCATACAGTATCTTGAATCTATTTTTACTGAATTCCCATCCACATTGTGGTACTTTTTTCTCAGCCAGAATTCTATAACTATACTCTGTATGTTGTCATGTATAGTCTTGCATCTTAAGGTTGTCAAATGAAATGGACTATCTCTTCTTACACAGTGTGATTTACAATTTTTCTTGATCCAGACTTCAGTGGAAGATCTGTGTATGGAATGATGACAAGATTGGCCCTCAGGCAATGGCTCTGTAGGATGAAGGAAGGAGTGCAATAGATGGAATTTTTAAGGAAACACTTCTCAAAATCCTGGCCAAACACAGTGTTTTCTGACAGACAAGTAGCTGGCAGAACTAAAGAAAATAAATTTAAGAATCAGGAATTGTTTGCATAGTTTTATCTTTTATATTTAATTGAGACAAACGTAAATAATTCTAAATAAGTTTGCTGTCCACCAGCAGGAAAAACCAAGACAGTTCAGGCAGATGATGTAGTCTTTAAATATTACTTTCCTAAGCACTAAAATCAAATTTGTGTGTAATCATAGACTTATTCAGGTATTTTCTAAATAGATAAAGATGTTAACTTTACCCAGCCTTGATTTGCCTTTCTGTCTACCTCTTTCAAAAAATGAGCATCTGTTTCTCATCTGTTTCTCATGTAGTAGCATTTACTCACCACTGAATTAATCCAGATTCTGTCTGATCTTGGAAGCGAAGCAGGATCAGCTCTGATTAGTATCTGGATGGAAGAACATCAATAAATACCAGGTTCTAGAGATTGTATTTCAGAAGAAGAAACTGCCAAAACCATCTCTAAGTATTCCTTGCCCTAGAAAAAGCTATGAAATTTATGAGGTCTCCGTAAGTCAATAGGCAACTTGAACAAACATATCCACATGAACTAATCCAAGGAATGTGCTGCATCCAGAAGAACTATGGTAAAAAGGTATGCCAGTTGTGTCTTCAAGAACCAATAGTATCACAAGTAAAGGAATATATCCTCACTGTGACTTCAAACCTTGATTTTCCAGAGTTCAAAAATATACAGGGAGACCACAGATAGAGCAGGCTTATCCTTCAAAAAGTCACTCTCCACGTGTAGAAAAACTAGTCTGCTGACCCACCTCTAGTTTTTGTTGTTGTTAACAGGATGCAATCACTGTGAATCCTCCTGAAAACTGACAATATGAAAATTGACAAAATGCCTGCCTTCTCACTTACCACATGGAATTGGGTACTGAATTTAGGGGAAATTGATGTTGTCTCTTTTAAGTTGTGTAAGCTGCCTTGAGCCCTACTAGACTGGGGAAAAGACAGAACAATAATAATAACAACAAAAATAACAATAGTAACAGACATCAGCCCTACCATCCACTCCTCATCATTATTTTCAGTTCTTGATCAGACTTGATGGGTCTCTCTGTACCTTGTTTGTGTTTGTGTTACTACTATTCTCCATTCTTTATTAAGACTCTTTAAGGTGCTTCCCACTGGTTCCAAAAATGGACACTGTTTTCCTATTCTGTCTTTTTTTTCTTAACTCACTTTTTTCTGATAAGCAAAAATGGAGAAGAGGTAGAAAAACATGGGCAGTTTACATATGCAGGATGTCATCCTCTTATGTTCCCCCTGCTTCCAGTTCAGGTGATTGCCAATAAAAGCTGTGCACCTTTATACCTTGGTTTTCAGTCAAATGATTCTCAACAGCTAATAATACCAGAGTTTACCTACACATACTTCTCTCTCCCCACTGCCCCCTTTCTCTCTCTCTCTCTCTCTCACACACACACACCCACACCCCTACAGTACTCTCCCTGGAATCAGACCATTGTTGTGTTCCACTCCCCAGTCCCTGGGTCCCAGAGCAATGGAGAGGAGGCTCAGGAGGCCTTGCCCATCATTCAAACATAGTAAGCCAACTACCTCAGGCAGCAGATATTTGGGCCACCACTAGCAGCCCCAGGAATTGAGGATGGTTGTCTTGTGTCTCCTAATTTCAGGGTTGTGGGAGATGCTCCCTTCTGTCTATAAATGTCTCCCTTTCTACTACATTCATTAAAAAAAAAAAACAACTTCTGCAAGTTATTTCCAACTCTATGTATGAAAGACAGCAACTTTTATTTTTCCAAATACAAACTGAAATTAAATCTCATTTCCACCACCCAAATTCAAAAGGTACCACAATATTCAGGATGGAAAAGACCAAATTGTACCTAAGAATGAGGAGACTCTGAGGAAGAGAAAAAGAGGCAGCATCCATAATTCAGTGTAAATGAATACACAGGGAATCAAAGAAACTAAGAGGCAAAAGAACTATTCATTTGAAAAAGACATATACCAATAAGAAGACATTGCAAAAGACCTTTGAATATACCATTAGTGTGAATCATATGTAAAATGGAACCGCTGGATGAACTTCATTTTAATATTATGACTCTGGCAATGTCTATGAATATATATATATGGAAAGATTGAAAAAATTGCAAAGCTTTAATAATTAAGTTTTGATTTCACCCTCACTTGCACTTTTGTTGTGCAAGTATATCAAACTTCTGTTTTGTGTTTTATGCTTTGGAGTTGGCCTACTAAAGGTATCACTGCTTCTAGATTTTGGATTTTATTGCATTTTGCTGTATGGCCAACACATCTACCCGAGATACATTTTTTTATTTGCACTTTTGAAATCTTGTGCCATTAAAATCCTCACAAACTTAAAGAAATTAGAAAATTCTGCTAATTTTTTAATGAGAAATGATATGAATCAAATTTCTTACCCATTCCTATTTGTATGCTTATATAGGATTCAATTGCCAGTCCACTTGGCTTTTACAGATGGAATGTTGGTGGACACCATTTTGTTCTTTACCTCTGATCACCTTAAAGTTGGCTCAATGGATAGAATTTTTTTTTCTACAAGAGCCAAAATAAACACAGTTTCTTGCACTGCTCCTTCACTGCCCAATGTATTGAGGTTTCTCTACTTCCCACAATGCTCTACTGGAGACATTCGGTATAACCTTCCAGACAACCTTGTTCTCTCAAGTGGTGGCAGAGGCCAGAAGGTGTTTCCTTCTGTTCTGTGGTCCAAGAGTAACTTTCAGTTGGAGACTAAGAGTTCTTTTCACCCCAGAGCAAGGAAGCAAATTCCCTGTAGCTGTCCTTTGCTGGCTGATACACAAAGATAAGGTGGTCTTCTGCTTGACATGGAAGGAGACAAGCTGACCTTCATCTTCATAGTAAGCAACCTTCAAGTAGCCTTTGGTACCCTGGATGGTGCCAAAGACTGTTTTTCTTTTTCTCTCTCTTTCTTGGATGATCAAATTTAAATGTATTGCACTAAATTCATATAGCTTAAATACATTATAGACCCAGTGTTGTGCAGTGATTTGAGCATTGGACTATGACCCTGGAGACCAGAGTTTGATTCCCTGTTTGGCCATGGAAACCCACTGCATGACCTTGGGCACATCACACACTCTCAGCCCCAGAAAATCCCATTATAGGCTTGCCTTAAGGTCATCATAGGTCAGAAATTACTTGAAGGCACAAGGCACATTTTATACAGATGTGTTAAACAATCCTCAAAAACCGCTACAATCACACTTAAGTCTCTTGAATTTTACATTCTTTTATTTGATATTTTATTCTTCAGTTTGTGGTGCTATTTTCCCTTGCTACTGTTCGTGTAAATAAAACTTGTACATTTAATTTCTGCAGTCTAGCTTGGAAGAGTATTCCCATTTAATAACTGGAGGATTATTTATCCTTATTCTGTTGGTTTAATTAGGCCCTGGTTTGCACCACACTAGCTCAAAACAGCTTAGCATCAGGTGTACCGGAAGCTATATCAGTGACACATTGCAAAACATGGGAGTACTGCTATACTGGGATTGCAGTTTCGTACAAACACACATAAACATACAATCTCAGTTTAATACTGGGGAAAATAAAATAAAAATACTCATGAAAACACACAGCATATTTTTTTAAAATTTTTTGACCATTTATTAAGACACAGATTGGAGAGATTATGAATAGATCTGGGGGTTTTTTTCTGAAATTTATCCTCCATTTGCCAAATGTTTAAATTATACATTTTCCTAGTGTTAAAGGAACCAGCTTGGCTTAATCTTTTACTGGTATTGCTGTATGTTAAAGTTATACCATCCTCAACCCTTCGTCTTTAAGTTAGTTGCAGCTAAGTTGTGCGTATGTGTGTATGTGCCTTCAAGCCATCTGTTGACTTATGGCGACCCCAGAAATTTCATAGGGTTTTCTTATGCAAGGAATACTCAGAGGTGGTTTTGCTAGTTCCTTCTTCTGAAATATAGCCTACAAACATGGTATTTGTTGGCAGTCTCCCATCTAAGTACTAACCAGGGCTGACCCTGCTCAGCTTCCAAGATCAAATTGTATTTTGTCAAATTACTGTGCAGTCATCTAAAGGGCATGTTGTGCTTGAACTTCACACCCCATGATATACCAGAACCTGAGAAACTCAGTAGGCCATATTTGTTATACAGTATAGTAACTGAGATGTACTGTCCTGGTTTGGCAGGTACAGGCCTAATTAATTCTTTCTCATCTCACTTTTTCAGCTGCTTTTAAAATATTTCAGTTTCATTTGCCTATCCCCACTTTCCCCTTCTGTCCTCAGCTTACTTCCATTGCTGCAAACTGAGGCCATTTCCGCATGAGGTGAGGGAATTGCTCCGTGCCATTACTTACCGGATCTTTTGGATCCTCCGTCTGGTCCAGGGTGACTTGGAGCAGTGCGAGGTCTTCGATCCGCACTGCTCCAGCTTCCAAAATGGCAGCTTCCAGTTGGTCGTGGGTCCCGACCAACCGCTGAAGCTTGCCACACCTAAAGCCCACCCTCCACAGATCACAGGCTTGCATTGGTGCGAGCCTGTGAATCTGCACAAGGGAGCAGGTATGCAATGGTGTGCTCTGGAAAAATGAGAAACCTCTTTTTTCCGGTCTTTAAAAAGCGTGTAGGAGGACAAGTTGGGGGCGTTTCGGAGCGGACTGAGGTGCGGATCTCTGATAAGTAGTCCGAACCTAGTCCGCTCCAAGGTGCAGGCGACCTCTATAGAGGACGCACAGCACCGTTTTAATACCCCCGTGCAGAAAGTCCCGAGTTTCAAGGTGCAAGAGTAGTTTGCACTGAGTTAGCTCAGGTGCAAGAGGAGAGAAAGGGCAGAATCTTACTGTTCTCCATAGGCTCAGGCAAAAACAAACAGTTGCAGCTTAGTTTGTCTGTTCTTCCTCATTAATAACTTTTGCCATCTTGACCAGATTCTGATGTTGTTTGGCTACATATGTCCCAATTTTGATCAGTGAAATGCTGCAGGGAATGGTAGCAGAAACCCAGGTTCAAATTTGGATCATGAATCTCAGTAGGTAGCTTTGAGAAAGTCATAATCATAGTATCTCATCTATTTCATAGAGAGAAAAATTAAATTAACATGGTAGAGAAAAGACAAATTATTTATTTATATCTATTTTATTCATTTATATCCTACCTTTTCCCCCCAATAATAGGAATTAAGGCAGCTAGGAGAAGGCTTAAGCTCACATGTTTCATGTTTGAAAGGAAAACTGGTTGAGAAAGTTACTTTTTTATTGCTACTCCCAGCCCAAAGAAGTAATTTCATAGAATCATAGGGCTGGAAGAGACCACAGGGGCCATCCAGTCCAACCCCCTGTCATGCAGGAACATACATCAAAGCACTCCAAACAGATGGCCATCCAGCCTCTGTTTATTTTTTTTATTTTTTTAAATTTATAGATATACATAATAGTGAATTAAAAAAAAAATAATTTTTTTCTTTTTCTTTTTTTTCTCTTCTCTTAAGCAATACTAACTTTCATTGTTATTTTGCACCTTTACCCTTAAATTTATAAATCTGTTCAACTATTATAATTTCACATTTAATTCAATATTTTTCACATCCCCTTTAATCTATTTCTATTGTTAATTCTTTTAACTTTTTTTTTAAAAAAACATTGACATCACTTATCCTTTTAAATCTATAAATCACAAGTTTGACACACACACCTACTAAGAATTACAAAATATACAACATAAAAGAAAAACAAAACTAAAACTAAAAAATACCCACCCCCAGAGCCAACTTTTTATTTAATCCACTTTCCAAAATTGCCATTCTTCTTTTGACAGGGTAGTATTACTATCTCTTTTCAGAACTTTATCCAAAAATATTTTCCAAATTTCTTCAAAATCATTCCCTTTAACCAAACCTTTCATAAACCTAATTCTACATGTTAGTTTATCATTAATTGCATTTTCCACACTTCGTTATACCATTCCTCTATTTGAAATTTTTCATTTGCTTTCCATTTTTTTGCTATTATTAATCTCGCTGCAGTTAACAAATTTGTTATTAATTCTTTCTTTACTTGAGTACACTCAACCTTATCATATATAGATAACAATGCAATATTTGGACATACTGGTATATCTGCTCCTATAATCTCTTTTATCTCTTTAAAAACCTTTTGCCAAAACTCCATTATCTTATTGCAATTCCACCACATATGCATATATGTACCAATTTCTTGACATCCTCTCCAACATAATCTTGAATATTTCTCATCTATTTGATTTAATTTCACTGGAGTCAAGTACCATTTCCACACTAATTTATAATAATTCTCTTTTATTCTTATTGATAATTTTTTTAAATGACGTTGTTTCCAAATTTTTCTCCATTCTTGTATATCTATATTTTGTACTATCTCTTCCTCCCATATTTTTCTAAGAAAATCCTCTTCTTGTTCTTTTGCTAATATTTTATATATTTCACTTGTAATACCTTTTAGTATTTCATTTTCTTGCATATTTTCTCTTTGAATAATAATTTGTTCAAATTTAGTATATTCTTTAAAATCCTTAACATATCTTTTCATACTCTTTGTCCATTGCTCTAATTGTATATAATTAAACCAGGATATTTTAGTTTCCTGCAATCTCTCTTTCATTCTATCTTTATTTATCATTATTTTCATCCATTCTTTTAATCTATAAATTTTTTGTTTTTTTATTTCTTTCTCTATTATTTCTCTTAAATTTATTGGAAATTTTTCCATCATCACTATCGGAGTTAATATTGATATATTCGGTATTAATTTTCTTTTATTTTTTTTCCATATTTCTATTATATTTTTTATAAAAGGATTTTCTATCTTCTCCCCAGCCTCTGTTTAAAAACCTCCAAAGAAGAAGACTCCACCACACTCTGAGGCAGCATATTCCACTGCTGGACAGCTCTGACCATCAGGAAGTTCTTCTGAGGTTCAGGTGGAATCTCCTTTCCTGTAGCTTGAATCCGTTGCTCCTTGTCCTAATCTCTGGAGCAGCGGAAAAGAAGCCCACTCCCTCTCTGACATGACATCCCTTCAAATATTTCAACATGGCTATCATGTCCTCTCTTAACCTTCTCTTCTGCAGACTAAACATCTCCAGCTCCCTAAGCCGCTCCTCACAGGGCATGGCTTCCAGACCCTGCACCAATTTGCTCACCCTCCTCTGGACACGGTCCAGCTTGTAGATATCCTTCTTGAATTGGGGTGCCCAGAACTGGACACAGTATTCCATATGAGGTCTAACCAAAGCAGAATAGAGTAGTAGCATTACCTCTTGATCTAGACACCATACTTCTATTGATGCAACCAAGAATCACATTGGCTTTCTTGATTGCCACATCACACTGCTGACTCATGTTCAGCTTATGATCTATCAAGACTCCTAGATTCCTTTCGTATGTACTATTATCCAGCCCTGCTCAGGAAAAACCAGTATATCATACACTGATATAGATGCTGTTCCCCATGCTAATTTTCATCACACTAAAAACATTGATTGATGCCATTTTGCACTTGCTAGAAAAAGGTAAGGTTTGCAGAACAAAGAACTTTTTTGGTAGTGATGCTCTTAGTCAGAAGTGACCTCCCTAATGCCAACTTTGCTCTCTTTTAGGTGTCAAGGACAACTGTTTAAAAAAATTAACCAGGCTTTAAAAGAATGTTTACTGGTGGCGTGGGAATGAATATTTGTGCTATTCTGCAGCAAACACCACTGACTGGTCCTATTAAGTACAGTTCCAGACACACAAGAATGAACCAAGAGATTAAAGTCATGGACCTTTCCTATTACCCAATTATAGCACTACAATCGCACTTCAATTTCCATGACAGCATCCTATGGAATCTTGGAGTTTGTAGTTTTGTGAGGTTCTAGAGCTCTCTGGCTGAGGTTACCAAATACAGCGCCCTAAAATGCAAATCCCAGGATCCCATAGAACAGAACTATGGCAGTTAAACTGGAATCATAGCGCTGTAATTATGTAGCATGAAAGGACTTTTAATCTCTTTCATTTTTAACAGACAAAGTTTTTTTCATCACAAGAGATGCATTGATCTGTTTACATATGATAGGATGTCAGTATCACCATCTAGTTAATGTTTGTTGATGACCATTCAAGATGGTGATCACTTCTTGTAGCTTTTGTAATACAAAGCCCCTATCCCCTACTCAGCCAAGCATGTATATAAATATCGGCCAAATGAGATAGCATTCTGTGCATTCATGAAGTGGTTTGCAGTCAATGAATGTTTATTCCAAAGAAAACTTGGTTAGTTTTTAAGCTGCTATAAGGCTCTTTGGTGTTTTGTTTTGTTTTGAAATTGCAAGTGTCTTATGCATTGTATGAATATTAACCCCACTTTTATTTGCTGGTTGTTCTTAGTGTATTCATTGTTCTTATTTGTTTTGATTTTTGTAAATTATGTTGAAATTTCTGATGAAAGGCACTATATGAGATATATCTTAAATGAAATAAAAGAGTAAATAAATGACATTCCCATTCCAAATATATTTTCTTTGAAGTAAGTCTCATTGATTTTGATACAGTTCCTTCTTGTTATTTTTAT
This sequence comes from Ctenosaura bakeri, assembly GCA_948474755.1. Classification (NCBI taxonomy): domain Eukaryota; kingdom Metazoa; phylum Chordata; class Lepidosauria; order Squamata; family Iguanidae; genus Ctenosaura; species Ctenosaura bakeri. The sequence continues at coordinate 105,745 of CAOLHI010003189.1, read as the reverse complement.
ATTAATTACAGTACTTACATTCTGCCTTTCAGGATACACAACAAAGAGACTCTTTAAAGAATTACAAATTTATTATGGCAAAAACTTTCAAGCTTTAAATACCTTCCAAGGTTGTTCACCAACAACAACAACAATAATAACAACAACTGAATGACAATAATAGAAGCATTTAAAAAGAAGCAACAATCATCAGGATCATATTCTCTTTTTTAATCAGGATTTCTTCTTGAAGGAAATGTGAGATAGAACTATAAAAATTGTTATTTTAAAAAAACAGTTTCTCTCATTCTCCTGTAACGTTAAAAGACCTGCATCATTCTAAACAAGAACATTTTCTCACAGGTCCCACTTGTTACTTTAACCTTCACTGTAAAATATAATCATCATGGAAAGAGATTGTACAGGTTAGGCAAAGGAGAATGTATTAACATCCTTTTTCTTTCTCAAGGTATATTGCCGTATAACTTGAACTGTTTTTTATTTTTGTTGGTTGGTTGGTTGCTTCCTACATCGTGAACTTAACAAAGCAAGCCATTTAAGCTTGTTTTACTTCAGCGTGCTTTTCTCTGTGTTTACTCTTTATCCTCACATTCTGATGTGTTTGAGAAGGAGGTAAGATACAGAGATCTTTGACTGGGGATAAGTCAAGGACAGTGGGAGTATGTAACCAAAGCAAATCTAGCAAAGGGAATACCCAAGTATTCTTTAAACAGAGAAGACATGGTGGCACTAATTTATCTTTTAAAAAAGTCAGGGAGGGAGAAAGAATATAAAACATGGAAATTAGACTCACACAAGTGAAACTTGCAACAAACTATTGAAACATGGATCGCTACTATTCAGAATTCCAGCCAATCCGCCAAAACTTTCTCAAGAACATGATAAGTCATTTCCTACCAAAATCTCTACAACTGTTCCACGTTAACATTCTATGATTATTGGCTTTCCCCATCCCTTGAGTTTGAACGTCAGAAAGACCCTACAGGATTAGACCAAAGGCCTGTCTGGCTGAAAATTCTGATTATGCACTGGCCAACCAATTGCTTACAGAAAGCCCATCATAAGTGTAATAGCATCCTCCCAGCAACTCAAACACCAGGAGGAGATATTGCTCCATCCTGACTGGTAGCAATTGACAACTTCATCTTCATGAATTTATTCATTGTATATTGTAGTAGTGAACCCCATAGATTAACTATGTAGTGTTTTCACTCTTTCCCATAGATATTTCTGTACTACTGAAGTCTTGGGGTTACCCAAGTCTACTGATACCTGTCATACCTGGGATATATGTATGTGTGTGCATGCACACACATGTATGTAATTCAGGTCTGAACACTAGAAAGAGAAGATGCTAGTTGGCCTTTTGGCATGTTAGCACTTCCGTTCAATGGTAAACTTAAGGTAGAGTACTATTCCATGTGCTTTCCTCTAAGTTGCTCTAGAAGCTATGCTGTTTAGAATGCACCATTGTTTTTTTCTATAAAGGATACAAGCATTAAAGCTCTTGTAGTCCAGAATGAGATAAAGTGTGATGTCTGCCATTTTAAATATCTACCAGGTAATCTCTGTGAATATGTTTTTAAGTCTGTTGCAAGTAGAGGACTTATTGATATCCTGAGACTACTGTTGTTACAAAAACCCTCCATCTCAGACAGAGATATATTGAGAGGATAATTTTATAGAACCACTGATCATCCTGGCAAATAGATTCTGAAAGCATAGTAAAGCATCCAACCTTTCACTCATCAACAGAAGCATCCATTTAAATAAAACTAGAGACAGCAAAAATGATAGTGACTATCATAGAAGGTTTAGATGGACTCAGAGTGCTGATAAATCCTTTCAAACAATATTTATTACTGTCCTACGTTATTCTAGACAGCCTCAGTAAATTAAAACGTATTAGCAGACAAAGTGATACCATATAATACAATTTTGATGCATAATGATTAATAGGCCAAAACAACAAAAACATAGTGATTGATTTGTAGGTGTGAGTTTGATTGTGGCAGGGGTCCCTACACTGAGCAGATATGGGAGGGAATTTTGTGTTTTGCTGCATTATATATTAAGGAGATCATCACACATCCACATTAGTTGTAAGATGGTCTACACTCACCATAGGGATTGGACATTCCTGGGAATACCCTCACTACATTTATGGGACCTCCAATTAGCTAAGAATTTATGGACCACTTGTCACTTTGTTGTTATGTACCTTAAAGCCAGCTCTGACTTTTAACAACCCTATCCTAGGAATTTCTTGTCAAGACTTGTCCAGAGGGGGTTTGCCATTGCCTTCCTTTGAGGCTCAGAAAATGTGACTTGCCCAAGGTCACCGAATGAGTTTCCATAGCTGAGCGGGGATTCAAACCCTGGTCTCCTTTAATCCTAATGCAAAACTCAAAACATCATACCATGCTGACCCTCATTTGTCTCAATTATGACAAACACATTAAAACTGCAAATCACAACAGTTTTTATTATATTCATTTGTTTGACATACATTGCACCAAAACTGATAAAAGTGCTCCTTTCATTCACAAATTAAAGTGCTTGGAAATTTTTTAATTCCTTCATATACCAAAGGAACAATACAGATAATATGAGAAGGAAGAAATAAGAGAAGTTTGTAGCAGAGATTCAATGCTCAATTACTTAAGAATAAAGAATTTCTAATAGCCATTAAAATAAAAACCAAGAAGCATATACATTTTAATTTCAGCTTGGTATCTTACCATAATATATTGAGAGCATTTATAGTGACTTTCAGAAACTGGATTTTTAGGAAATGCTGAGGACAAGAATAATCCAAGCTATTAAGAAAGTCGACAATTAAAAAATAGAACATCAAAATTCCATGGTTAAAAAGCTTATATAGAAATGTTATAGATTAAGGTACTGTTGAATAATATTGCTGTTAAAAGAGCCAATTATTTTTATGAGGCAAATAATTTTTTCTGTGATAATTCAAATAAAACTGGTAGATGGTTAACAGCCTTAATAAAAGGGAGAGATGAATTTCAACATTATAACAATTTATACAAAATAAGGAATGATAACAAACAATGAGCATGCAGTGAGCAGCTTTTCTAAAGAACTGAAGGCTAAATGAGTTCAAATATGCAGGTATTGAAGGTGATTGTCAAGTTTTGGGATCCAGCACTCAGAATATTAAAAACGAATGCTTGCAAAATTATCCCCATCTTATTTTTCACATCTAAATCTTCAGTTGCCAAATTGTAGTGTCTCATCTCTCTTTGTCTTTGGAATTTTACCATTATATATACACAACTGTGCAGGTTGAAAAAATAGTCCCTGTTCAGGGAGAACCTGACAGCAAAATTTAGCAGTGCAGAGAGCTTTCATTCCAAGTTCCAGTCAGCCAGCAATGCCATCTTCTGGGATACTCCATTTTATCCACATAAAAACATCTTTCCATTTTCATGGAAAATTTCTCCCCAAATTCATGACTACATAAATAACTCAATTTTGTTTCCAGCAGTCAACATTCTATGGTCTGTGAGCATGCTCAGTCCCTCCATCCTCAGTAGGCTGGGCTTCTAATATTGTTTCTCCCAATAGTTTTTCTACTTTAATAAACCTTCAGATTCTTCCTGTTGAGATGTCTCTGTTGTGGTAACATGAGCAATGGCATTCACAGACTGAACCCCAGCAATAGAGTAAACACAAAAGTGACATTGTTGGGTCTGGGTCCTTTCTTTGATACAGCAGAAAAGGAACTGTTGTCACCTATGCACCAGTCATTCAGATAAATGCAGATGGCTATTATATTGTTCATCTGTGTCTTCTATAGGCTTAAGGTACCATCCTACCCCCACCCCCAATTTGTATATTTCATTCCAAATCCTTTGAGCAGAAACTACTACTTCTGCACAAACTGTAATACTCATACTTCATTTACCCCCAAAACTCACTGGCACCCTACTGCAACATAGTTGTCAGAGGGTGCTTCATGAAAAAGATTTTCATCTGAAATTGCCCAGCCTCCAAATGATGTTTTCTACATTTGTAACCCTTATTTCTGTCAACATATGTCTGTTAAAGTCAAAACTCACTAGGGGATGCACCCTAACACAGAATGGATCCTACAACCTAATTTCAACTGGACTAGATCCACTGAATCAATAGGAATTTGGTAAATCGATACTGAGCTGGGAATAACAATAAGATTTAGGTCTGCGTATGCTTTATTGTTCCTGAAACTGGACAAAGTTGTTTAGATTTGTGCTTGTATTCCCTACTGATCTAGAAGCCATAGTTCTTGACTTCTAGTTTTTGTCATTTCTTCCATAGCTTTGAGTGCGTTTACTTTTTAAAAAATTGACACTGAAGAGAAGGGTAGAAAAGCACCAGAAGTCAATCAGTAGAAACAGCCTAAATTTATTCACGTATATCTTGAGGATATATTAAAAAAAATGTAAAGGCCAAATCAATCACATTAAACCCAAAAATACTATATAAAGCCTCCAGATGGTATGCTTGTTTAATATATGCAAACTTGTGTTCCTAATACTGTCACTCTTATCTTCTCTTCACCCCCATACCCTAAATTTACCTATTAAGTCTTTTTCTGATAGAAGACCTTCTACAACTTGTTAAACCTGCTGACATCACTGAAACTCTGTGTGGGTTTAAGAGTTCATCAGTACACATTTTACAATATTTTTCAAATGAGAGACTAAGCCCCCTTTAATTTAACTGTGCCCCTCATAACAGATCAACAGCTTTCATGCCTTCTTAAAATGCAATTAATTACTTTCTTTATATGAGGCTCAGAGTAAGTACAAAAATTTCAAAATGGTTTGATATTAAAATATATCCAACATATGAATTTTCTTCTCATCTGTGACAATTAAATATCTCCAGAAAAGTGTCACAACTCAGTAGAAAATGTTCAGATTCAATCCCTGGCATCTCCAGCAGAACAAGGAATGAATATAGAAAGTCATTATCAGTCAGTTGAAATAATACAGAGATAGATAGACCAATGGTTTTACCCAGTATAAGGAAGCTTCCTGTGATCCTATGTCCACTTGAAATACACAGTTTAACTTTTTATCATGTTCAGGCCTTGATGGTTTGTTACGTCCGCTTGTCGTTTCAGTAACAGGCTCCAAAAGCATTCCAACAAGAGTGCATTACAATGTATTACTCTCATGATCCCAAAGATGAATGGTAGTTGCTAGATCCCCATTAGAATGCCTTGTCGCTAAGTGATGTTACTAAATAAACATTTCTAATGACTGCTGGTAATTTTTTTGGTGTACATTCAGCATGTATGAATCTGAGGAAAATTTTCTAACAATTCCCACAAGAAATACAGAGCTTGGAAAGAATTCATTATAGCTCTAAGCAGAACCTGCTAGTAGTTAGTTACCATTCTAGTTCCTGTTTTAAAACACCGTAATTCTTTCCCCTTTTAAAAAAGTAACTTGAATGGACATCTGTACTTACTTTTCTTTCTTTCTTAAGCATCTTTATGCTAATGCTTGCTGAACTGTGATACAAAACACCCTGCAGACCATCTCTTTTTTTTGCCTTAGTTCCCATCACAGAGCGCAAGGCAACGGCATAAAGCATAGCATCAGACAGTACTTGAATTTTCTGTTACTTATCCTCTATCCTCTTCCATTTATTGAGACCACAGCCCCAAAACTATGTTATAGTTAACATTGCAGAAAGAGTAAAGTTGCCTTCATTAAATTGCAATCACAATGGAATGTATTTCTGCATCCTTGTCAGAAATAGAAAGGATATATCTAGTTATTTGTACCTATTTACTTCCAGACTCTGTGAACATGGTGGCTGGCATGCTGTATTGCTATTATAGATTTGTAATCTAGAGTTATGGATCCTTTATTGCTTCGTATTCAGTAATACTGTGTAGTCATGATCGTGGCACTATTGCCATTGTCATAAATGCCCCCCCAGCCCAATTTAACAGCCAGCGGTCCCATTGACCAGAAGAGGTCTGTTCAATTGTCAATCGGGACATAAGGAGGATAAAGTTTTCAAACCTCTTCCACCAGCAAGCAACTCTGTGACAATCAGAAGCAGGACCACTGTCACAATTCCTCATTTCAGCCATGCTTGCAGATTGGTGAGGGCTGGAATTGTCCTCCTTGCACACTGACCAGCAGCTGAACAGAACTCTTTGGATCAATGCAGCTACTGACTGTTAAGGTGGGCTTAGGGGTTTGGGCCAGGAGATGTTAGTTCTTCTCATTGCTCTTTATTGAAACCCGCTGCCACCATTTTATGTGGCAAGGCCTGCTTTTTCATTTCACAGACTGGTATGGCAGCTTCCTCCCAGTTTGCTACAGTGCTCTGTCACTCCACTCAACTCTGCCTTCCCCTTTAAATCATCACCTTTGTTTAAAAAGAGTAAAGCCTTTCAGTTATTATTTAGAACCCCTTTTAATGATCTATGGTAATATCATTCTGTTTGGTTATAACTACTGAAACTCATTCAGCAGAATCAAAACTTATAAAAATATGCTATAATCTTTATTAAAACAACAACTAGAATAAAGTACTGGTTTTCATAGGTATGTCCAAGCACAAACAGATCTTCAGAATGCATTTAGACAGTTCCTAATATCTTTACGTCAGCATAAAAGTAAAGGGCTCTCACACACAACCCTCTGGCTACCTTTTTGGCAAGGCTCAGTTCCCAAATCTAGGCCTCACTCTCTGACCACATTCAAAATGGGGTTTGTTTCTTTTCTGTCTCTATCTGTAGGCTTTCTCTGAGAAATCACACCCTTCTCACTTAACCCTAAGTTGACTGAGAATCTCTCTGGCTGAAGGACTGACTTCTAGTCCTTATTCCCTGAAGTCTGAACAAAACCAATTCAGTGTGCCCAATATATATGCATTTCCCCCTCAGGCCTCCAGCCCCTCCTTTATGTTAATAGGCTGGGTTTCTCTTTGGAGTGGCTATTCTGGTTTTTTAGCAACCTGTTACTGGACAGATCTCTGCCACTATGGATAGCCATTCCCCCAGACTCTGTCACAGTTATCTATTCATGACTAAGTAGCCAATGTAGGATATTGGTGAGTAGATGTAAATGGTTCCTAAGATGCAAAGGTATATATGATTCTAAGTACATGGATATCCGCTAGTACCTTATTAGTAAATGGAATCATATCAAATACAAATACATTTGGCCCTCCATATCTGCAGATTCTGCATCCACAGATTCAACTAGTCATGGCCTGAAAATATTCAAAGAATCTAAAAAGCAAACTTTAATTTTGACATTTTATATAAGAGATGCCATTTTACTACACCATTGTACACAATGGGACTTGAGCATCCATGAATTTTGGTATCCACAGGAGGTCCTGGAACCAAATCCTAGTGGATACAGAGACCCCACTATATTTTATTCTTATTTATGTCTCTGTTTTTATATGTCATCTCAGAACAGTTTACAAGTAAATAGTTAAAACTCAATAAACTGTTATATAAATATAAACAGTAACAACATCTATGTTAAAAACATTAAAAGAATCACTATCAGTTAAACAAGACAATAAGGGAATTTGAAGTCCACTCAGTAACAGCTTCCTCCAACAAAAATCAGGATGCAGAAGGCGATCATTCTCTGAAAAAATAACTTGTAAAAACCATTTTCCTAAAAACATTATTTATAGACTTGTTATCATAACATAACAAGGTGGTGGTGAAGATTGTGACCAGTGAGAAAATGTGAGAAAATATGTTTGTGCAACGTAATAAATTAGGGCTTGTAGTTTGAGAGACAGAAAGCTTCAGTATATGACATACTTTCTCAAGATCTGCCAGTTCCAGAGATCCTTATGTAGGGACAGGAAGACATCTGATCAGAAGAACAAAGCATGACAACGTTCATGAACTTTGCTAGAGACAGTGGGAACCCATGCTGCACTACTGGCAACCAAACAGCAAAGTGAGAGGCTACACAGATTACTTGGGCATAGCCTACACAACAATACTGAGGTATATGTACAGGAAACCCATAAACCAAAAAGAGAATGCCCTGCCCACCCTACATACCTCCACTGAATTGATCTTGTTGTTAATTGGCACAGAGTCATAGAATCATTGTGTTGGAAGGGATTTCATGGCTCATCTTGTCCAACCCCCTGTTCAATGCAGGATCTTCAGCTAAAGGATACCTAACAGATAGCTGTCCATCCTCTTTCTGAAGACATCCAGAGAAGGAGACCCTGTCAAAAAGTTCCTTCTAATGTTCAATCAAAATCTACTTTCCTTTAACTTAAAACCATTAGACCTGGTCCTACTCTCTGGGGCAGCAGAGAACACACCTCCTCACCCCTCTCTGTGATAGCCCATGAGATATTTAAAGAATGCAATCATATCACTCCTCAGTCTTCTATTTCGCAAGCTGAACACACCCAGCTCCTTCAACCTTTCCTCATATGTTTTGTTCCTTGTACCTCTTACCACATTGCTCTTCTTTGAAGGTGCTCCAACTTATCTGAAGTTATCTAAAGTCACTGTACTAATCAGAACAGGTTATCTTAAATAAACAGTTTTATTCTGAGGAACAATTTAAACTCTAGCCCTATTACATAGAAGTTGTGATAAGAGGGTGGAGCCAGGCAAAGTAATATTGACAAGGTGCCTTTATGGATTGGAACTGCCATATCCATCTGAGGGAGAAGAAAGGGCCTATGTAAAACTGAAATATACATTAGCGTATCTAAAATTTATGCAGATTTGTAATCTCTGTCCTCTTCCTCTCTTTCTCTCTCTAGTGATGGATTTCTTCTTATTTGATAGTATTTAACTAGCTACTGGAGTAGGGGAAGACTAAGATTTACATGTGGGCAACGATCATAGTTGAACCCAGAAAAAGAAAAGCAGAGTTTTCTGAAAATTGAAAGTGTTGTAGGGTGCTTGGTGCTCCCCATGGGGATCTGATATAGAGTATCATGGATGCTAAGAGTGCTTGTTCTGTGTTGTCTGTCTTCACTTATGCAACCAAACTATTACTATAGTACAATAAAAATTGAGCACCAGTATGCTGTAATGGTATGAGACCAGGTTTTGGAGACCAGGACCTGAGTCCCTGTTTGGCCAGGGAAACTTACTGAGTGACCTTAGGCATGTCACACACAGTCAGTCCCCAAAAAACCCTGTGACAGGTTTGCCTAAGGGTCATCATAAGTTGAAACAATTTGAAGGCACACCACCACCACCACAACACCACCACATTGCTGGAGAAAGTCAAACCCCCTCCTCATTGTTAAGGGAAATTGAAATCACATTAAAAAATGTAAAATTGCTGAGAGATCCACAGGAAAATCAACTTGTATACTTCCTTTTTGTGTATTCTAACTGATCTAGCAGGCACAAATCTTGCCTTTAGGAAATCCTGATGTCTGCACAACCAGCCATCCTCTCTCACAAAGAATTTGCAAAGGTGCGGGTGGACAAAACTGAGGCCAATGCCAAAGTTATCTTTACCTATTTCTCAGCATTCATCACTCAGTTCATGAAGTCAATTCATGACTCAGCTCAAAACAAAAACAAACAAACAAACAAAAAACCAACCCAGTACTTCTGCAAGGAGAGTTTCCGCTCGTACAGGACTTATTAGTTGTTGAATTATAGATACACATAAACAAACATACACATATACGCAGAACTTAAATGTTAGGCTGCTAACTGAAATGACTCAGGAAGTCATACAGGGGATAATTTAGAGCCTCTAGCCCTATGCCCCACTTGAAGCTCAGGATATCTAGAGCTGGACTATCATCAAGAGAAGGCTTTCCAGGCGCTACTTGAAAATCTCCAGAGAAGAAGAATGCACTCACCCTTAGACAGCGAGCTCCATTGTCAAACATTCACCCTTAAAGTTACTTCTCCCTGTTATCTTAAACCAATTAAATCTAGCCCTACCCTCTGTGATAGCACTGAAATGTTGCTGCTGCTGCTGCTGCTGCTGTTGTTGTTGTTGTTGTTGTTGTTCTTCTTCTTCTTCTTCTTCTTCTTCTTCTTCTTCTTCTTCTTCTTCTTCTTCAATAGCATTTCAAGTGTTTGAAGAATAGTAGCATGTACCTGTCTTTTCCCTCTTCTCTGGGCTAAACCTCCTCAGTTCTTTCAACCTTTTTCAATAGAGCTTATTTTGCATACTATTGCATATTCCAGAGGAGACTGGGCTTGCAGAAAATAATATAGAACAGTTAGCTCTTGCAGTTGGATATTCTGACTCTCTTGAGACAGTCTTAAATCACATTACTCTTCCTCGTATTTCCAGTTATATCACACTGCTGACTCACACTGCTTAATCATGTTCAACATGCAATTGAGTACAACCCTGCAGTTTCTTTTGCAAGCACTGCTGGAAAGCTAGGTGTCTTCTATTTTGACTTTGTTTAATTGTGTTTTGCCTAATGCATAACTTCTCCTTTCTCTATTGTTGTTGTTGTTGTTGTCTCAGCTGAGTGTCCCATTCTATTATTGTCATCTTGAACTGTCCTCTGAGGTATTATCTCCCTTCCTCCTTTATGTCATCCGCATAAAGAGTTCTCTTTGAGGGTTCTCCTTGAGGGTTCTCTTACTAGAATAGTTTGTCTCCCTAATGATGAACACTCAGTGGCATAGGGATAGGGGGGCAAGGAAAGTGAGCCCTAGGCGGCACTTTTTGGGGTACACCACTGCTCCTTGCTTGTCCCCTACGTGCCATTGCCCCTCCCCATGTGCTATTGCCCCTGCCCCACCCCACCGCCCCCACTCCACCCACTCTGCCCTTCCCCCGCTCACACCAAGCTATGCCATTGTGAACACTCTTTTGAGTATGGTTTTTCCAACCAGTTGTGTACCTAGTTGGATGCTATTATAATCTATCACTTATTCTATGATAATAAAAATAAATCTATGAAGATTACATTATGCTTGATCTTTATTCTATTTTATTTATTTAATCTTTCTCCCTATTTTCTGCCAGGCATCTTAAAATAAATTAAAACAAGGTACAGGTGAAGCCTATTTGATACAAAATTTAAAACTCATTAAATAAACAGTTCTATTAAAGACACTAATCTGAAACAGTTTAAAACATAGTCAGAAGGATAAAAGCATAACACGCTCCATTAAAAGATCCTTGTGCCACATTAAACAACCCAAGGCCTTGTCTGAGTTTTTTTAAAAAAAAAGTCAAGAGAGACTTCAGTGGGAAGAAATTTCACAACTTGAGTGTAGCCACTGAATAAGGTCTCATCCTTGTCTTTACCAAATGCACCTATGATGGTGACAGCACAGATACAGTTGTTGTTGTGTGCCTTCAAGTTGTCTCCAACTTAAACCCTAATGCCAACCTATTACAGGATTTTCTGGAGCTGAGAGTATGTGGTATGCCCAAGGTCACCGAATGAGTTTCTATGGCTGAGCGGGGAACTGAACCCTTGTCTCCAGGAGTCATAGTCCAACACTCTAACCAGTGCACTATGCTGGCTCTCATAGCACAGATACTGGTCAGACATTATTTCTGATCTTTTACAACTGTAGCTGTAAATGACTAGAGTTGCCTCTTTTGTTGTTGTTGCATGCCTTTCAGTCATTTCTGACATACAATGCCCCTAAAGAAAACCTACCACAGGGTTTTCTTGGCAAGGTCTGTTCAGGGGTGGGGTGCCATTGCTTCCTCTGAGATTGAGAGAGTGTGACTTGCCAAAGGTCACCCAATGGGTTTCCATGACCAAGCAGGGATTTGAACCCAGAGTCCTAGTCCAACACTGAAATCACTACACCACACTGGTTCTTACATTGGTTCTAACCTCTTCTGCTTATGTCATTTCCACCCTACACTGTTATAGTGCTATTATTCTACTTTCAACATCCTGTGGAATTCTGGGGTTTGTAGTTTACCGAGGCCAAAGAATTCTCTGGCTGAGAATTCTAAAGGCCCCTCCCTAAACTGCAAACCCCAGGATTCCACAGGATGTTGAAAGTGGAATAATGGCACTATGACAATAGTGTGGTGCATAAAGGCCCAGAGTTTATATTTGGAGGAATTGCTTCTTTCTGTCACTAGATGGCAGTCTCCAGGACCCTGCTATATTTTGAAGTCTATACACACACACACACACACACACACACGTATATAATATGTGTGTGTGTATGTATGTGTATATATGGTCTTTGAGATTATATATGTGTGTGTGTGTGTAAAATAAAAATATCAAAGATTTTATACATTATATAAGAACATATATTGTGTACTTTTTATAAACTTCTTTTATTTGATCAAATACAACCATCTTGCAATTCCATAGCAAAAGCAAAAACCAGGTGTTTTATTATTCCCATTTTTAGTCAAGCGATTGGCATACTGACAAATAATAAATTGAATTATAGAACTGGCGGGGCATTTATTCTAAGCCCTTTCAGTTCAACTCATATTATCTAGCTTATAGCAACTGACAGAGGGCAAAAAATTAGCCTATACCAAGGCTAGTGCCTTGCCAAAAAAAAAAAAAAAAAGCATATGTGCACATCAGTGTTAAGTGCACATATAACCATTCACTTGAACATTCACCTGAGGCATCAATTCAATTAATCTTCACAACATTATAATACTAAATTGTATTCTAAAAATAAAAGACAAACCAACTTTTCATTATGCAGTGTTTTATAAAAGGCCTCAGGCAACATATAATGCCATTATTGTAGTAGCAAACAGGAAAGAAGCAACTGCAATAACAACAAACCATGTTTGTCTGAATAAGAAACACACTGAAATATTGTTGCTTATAACCTACATAAATTAAACTGTTGTTAAATTAATATGATTATATTAGTATATTGGTACGTGTTCTTGTGGAATCCAAAAACATTTTTCAAGAACTGCTTCGTATATCAAAGTAATAATTCTTCTAAAGTTAATTTAAAATATGAATAGGCCCTGAATATTTCACATTGTAAAGTTCACTGGTAGCAAAATCTGCACTTAACATTGCAGTGACCCTGTAAATCTTTATAAACAGGAGGGTAGTCAGCGAGACCATGTAGTGCTCAATTTGTGCCAAAGTCAACCATTTGTGGCACAGATCTCTTTAAAAGGACAATGGGTGACAAACAGTGTGGTAAATCCAAGCTGTCTCTGGAATCCTAGATAAATTCTGCCCACTGTGATGTGTTTGCTACCTACCTTGTTGACAAACTCTTCCCTATTCAGCATGACCTGAGGATCACTAGCCAGACTGCAAAGTCTGAATTCAGGATACATAAGGTCAGCCTTGTCGTTCTATTTTTATGGATCATTTCCAATTAGTATCGCTCACTGATTGTGTCCTTCGGGGAATGCAGCTACCAAGTGCAAATTAAAACTGTCACTCCTATGTCATGAAGGCTGAGGGAAGCATTAAAAGTATTTCAGATCAGTGTTGCAGGGTGGCTGGGTTGTGTGTGTTGCCCACCATAGCTTTATACTATTTTGTAAATAAAATCTGTGGGTGAAAGTGAGGGAGACATTACCTGCTAAAGCCATAATCTTCACAACTATGGATGCAGGTAAATAAGAGTGACAAGAGAAATTAACCTAATGCACAAATCTTTTAACTTTAGGGCCAGCCCTCGCATTACACAGAATGAGTGAGTTAACCATTTTAGATGGAAAAGCCTTGTATATTGTACGGACAGCCTCCCCCATCTATTTCTCCAGGGCCTCTTAAATGTTCTTGTTGGAGGAGAAGGGTTGTGTGTGCTATGCAGATTTTCCTGTCCCCCCTAAACTAGCCTGTCCTCAGGTGCAGTAGAGGATGCCCTGTGATGTTTCGTAGAGAATGCATAATCCTGGACAGTTAGGTTAAGCTGCTACTCTTGTCACATAGAAATAGGTTGGAAGCTTTTGTCTCAGTCAATAAAATGTCTCGGGCTGGCTTTGCATTGTGTGTACAACTAAGGGAAGCACAGGACTGCATTTGACTTTTTCATTAGACTCACAGAACTCCTGCAAATGTTGAAATGGTGTTGAAAGAGTAGGTTTCTAAAACAACATGGAGGTGGTACTGCTTGACAAATAATGCAAATGAGCTATTGTTGTTGTTGTGTGCCTTCAAGTCATTTCTGACTTACGACAACTCTAAGGTGAACCTATCATGGGGGGTTCTGGAGACTGAAAGTGATGCACCCAAACTCATCCAGTGGGTTTCCATAGTTGAACAGGAACCAAACCCTGTTCTCCAGGATTGTAGTCCAACCCTCAAATCACTACACCATGCTGGGTCTCAGAGGTGCTATATTAAATTTATATAAGCTATTCTATATGCATACGAGGGTTAATCAGTAGATCTTTTATTCTGAATGTCCTTTAATTTAGTTCTGCATGTCCTTAAACCTTTTAGACACCACCTTCTATAAATCCTGATAGTATGTTATTGTTGTGTACCTTCAAGTTGTCTCTGACTTATGGCAACCCTAAGTATCATTGAAGGTTTTTTTAAACAAGGTTTATACAGAGGTTTGCCATTGCTTTCTTCTGAGGTTGAGGGTGACATACACACTTGGGTATTGTGGATGAGAAACAACAGGCAAGAGCCAGTGTGGTGTAGTGATTTGAGCATTGGACCATGGCCCTGGAGACCAGGGCTTGATTCCTCACCTGGCCATGGAAACCCACTGGGTGACCTTGGTCATGTCATACAATCTTAGCCCCCAAAAAACCCTATTATAGATTCACCTTACAGTCACCATAAATCAGAAATGACTTGAAGGCACACAACAGGTAACTATACAGATAAATTCTTTTAAAAAGTTTTGTTACACATGTACAAACCACAAAGAAGTATACATCTTACATTAACTCTACCAGATAATTTTATACTGGGAGAATTAAACCTAAGCTTGTTTAGAAAGGGCCTTAGCTAATCATCCCTCAAACAGAAAATGAAGTACTTAGCTGTTCACTGCTCACTATAGAACACTCTTTATACTGTGAGTAGGACCAGGAGTTTAAAAATTACTTACATCGTGCCTCAGTCTCATTTCCCCATTAGCAAATTCTAAGAATAAAGTGATTGGATGATTTAAAAATATCTAGCCTTAATTAAAGCAGCTAGTTGCACAGTGATTCCAGGATTACCGAGGATGTTTCTTCTTCTGTCTCTTTCTTGATCCCACTGAGCTTTTCTGCAGCAAAGCAGTCATTCCTCCATGACCAAAACTAAAATGGCTGGACAAGAAAGTGGAGGGGAGGACCAAAGTGCGCTAGAAAAGATGTAAGAATAAATTTATTATACTATCAACTGAACACTGCTGTGAGACAGACAAGGTTGTACAAGGAATTCCATGCTTGTGTCACTGAGGAAAGCAGTGAGGTACAAGTGCATAGAAGAATCAACCACATTCTACATGCATATGCAGCATAGAGTAATAACAAAGGGTGGAGATACTTTCTCTTCATGTGGTTTACTTGGATGTCCTTGTACTTACTGATTTGGATCCAGACTAAGTCATATTTCAAGTTGAGAAATTAAAATCAAGAGGACTTAGAATTTTTTTTTTTTTTTATGGAGCCAGTGATTCCTAATTGTTTTTTCTTACTTATACGTAGACAAATTGATCAATTCATGGGACTCTACCAGCTCCCCTGTATTTGAATTGCAGCTCCACAAGGCATGTTTTGCATGACTGGAATTACTTTTCCTTTCCATTAAACAATTCACATGTGCCAGTATGCAGTAGTGTGTGTCTTCTCACAATTCTATGTCTCTTCATTGTCCTCTCAAGGTTTCACCTATTCTAACTTTGATGCCAATTGAATTTGTTAAGCTAACCTGGAATTTGGAGCAACTCTTCAAGTCTACACCATTAATTCAGGAGTAAGCTTGGAAAAAAAAGTTGCAAGCACAATTTGTATTTTTTCAACAACTGATTTTATTTAATTACTTGATATTCCACCTTTCTCCTGGTATGAAAACCAAAGCATAACTAAGGTACATGACAGTTGTAACTTAAAGGGGAAGTTGTGGAAATGTCATTCTTTTTGCAATGAATCTAATTTATTTGTGTTCATAGTTAAGGACTAAACACTGGGGGAGAAATATCGTGCTTCAGAGGTTGATTCATGCTTGCCTTCTGCACCATTGTGGGTGTTGAGCTGACACTGAGCTAAAAAGGAAGAGACATTATTTTGTATTAAGGTCAGCAGCTTCTAGCATCCAGATGTTTTCTCAAAAAAGTAGCTTGATCAGTTACTTCTGAGAAAGAGGAAAATAAAAAGTTACTTTAAAAAACCCTATAAGTTGCTGACTGTTGCTTGAGGCCTTCGGGTTGTAACTATTTTTGAAAACAATCTTCAAAATTCTACTGCAATTATTTTGTACATGATCAGAACCTTTGATTTGTCCTGCATTGAGAGTTCTTTCAAGTTTTCTATTCTTTTTTTTAGCAGAACCAGTTACAACAATGTAATTTTAGCACTGCAAGAAGGTATACAAATGTACTTAATATGTTGGTATCAGAATATTTTTTTTAAAAAAGGTGCATTTTATGTACAAATGAAATAAAAACATATTAGCAATGAAGAACAACAAAATATTGGTAAGTTTGAACATCAGTAACCTGTTATTGAAATAAAGAGTGAATGAGAAATATATATAATAAATAAAGAGCAAAACATAGACATCTTAACATATAAGTGCAGTGATTTAAAGTGATGGACTAGGGAGACCTCATATGGATCCAAAACTCTTAGAATGACCTTGTGCTAACTACTTTCGCAGAATCTGACCCACCTAAGAAGTTCGTTGAAAAAGGAGTGTGAGGATTGAAATCTGCTATGAATCAGTGATAGTCCTACGAACAATAAGCAATGAAAATGTTATTGTATGCTCCCTTGGTTTTAAACATTCTAAGCAAGCATTTTCACTTATAATTTTGCAGTCTGAATCAAGACCCTCACTCGATTCTCTATATCCCACTAGCAGCAGTTGGTTCTACAATTGTATAAAAGATGGTAAATTTAAGAAACATTTTACATACTATATAAGTGGGCAGACATCTGAACAGGAATACACTCATGTCATCCAAGAGTTCTACATATTGCTTTTAAACCTAATTTCCTCCCCCCATCCTCTACCACCCTTGTGCATATACATGAAGCATGTTTTTAAAAAGCCATAGATCATATGCTACAGGCCATATGGACATATATAAGACACATGTATATAAGCAGTAATTGCCATGTTAGAAATGACTCCAAGAATAGTCAATTACAATTTTAATTGCACGTGTGAATTCAATCTTTAGTGTTCTGTATGGGCTATTCATACAATGAGCAGGAGAAAACCTGGTAAACTGCAGCCAACCACAGCTTGCTGAAAGGATCGCTTATGATTTTCTTCACGACACAGACTAATTAAAATATCCTGATACTGAGGAAATCTTGTATATATTCAGCAGTTGATAACAACTTGAAATTACTGTTACCAGAAATAAGCTAAAACTTTGCTCATATTACAACAGGACGTTTAAATCTCTGGCTGTAAAACACCATTCTCAGCAGTCTTGATTCCACAACTATTTCATTTTTATGTCAGAAAGGTGGAAAAAAAAGTGATAAGCTGCTTAGAGGATACAAGTATTTCTTCTAATAAAATCAGCCACAAAGCTGAAGATCAGTGCTAAATACTAGAAATGGACTGTAGGAAAGTACTGCTTTTTCAAATAAACTCATGACCACAGGTAGTATTTATAAGGTTATGTTTTTCAGATGGGTGTTTAATCAGTATTGCCCTTCGAAGTCTATCCTGGTCTTGGAATATGTAATATCAACCATACATGATGCAGAAATACCTTATCATAAGTTTACATTTCATTTACAGAAGTTCACATTAAATCCTTTTCAGGAAATGTAGGATTTTTTAATAATAGTTGCTCTATTTCTTTGAACAATGTGAAGACAGTGTGGAATCTTTCTGGCTATCCCGAATACAAGCTGTTGCTTGTGATACACTCCACAAATGAAAGACAGGGCATATTTTTTCCCCTTAAACTTTTGTAGACAACTGCCGCACAGTGATGAGGGGTTGCAAAAGAAAGCAGAGCCCCTAAAGCTTTCACAGTTGAGTAAAAGGGCTTTCAGTAGGTGATGCTTGAAATCTTGTTCTTGCGCACACCTCATAAAAGATGCACTAGCCTGGCCACTTCCGCACTACACTGTTATAATGCTATTATTCCACTTTCGACCTCCTGTGGAATTCTGGGGCTTGCAGTTTCCTGAGGCCAAAGAGCTCTCTGGCTGGGAATTCTAAAGGCCCCTCCCTAAACTGCAAACCCCAGGATTCTATAGGATGCTGAAACTGGAATGATAGCACTATAATAGTGTAGTGCGGAAATAGCCCCCGTCATAGCGCTCTTATTCCACTTTCAACCGCAACTGCAAACCCCAGGATTCCATAGGATGTTGAAAGTGGAATAAGGGCGCTATAACAGGTTAGTGCGGAAATGGCCCCGGTCTTCCTTGGCATAGGGCCGTCCTACTGGGGGGGGGGTGTCGGTGTGTGGGCCAAAGATTGGGAACACATACTGAGGATAACTGGGAGGGGGGGTGTCGCCGTTTGAAAACAAAAGCGTTAAGCGTCCATTTCCCAAGTCACCCTAAGGACGCCCGCTCTACGGAACTCGCTTTAAACGTGGGGTGGGGAAAAAGAACACGGCAAACTAGTCCCCGGCACGCAATAGCTGTCACTTGGAAGAACCCGCCTGCCTCCCCAATGGCCCCGAAGTCAGCAAAGCCTGCGAGCAGCTCCCTTTTGTTCACATTTCTAGGATTACTACCGGCGTTGCCAGTAGTTAAGGGCGCCGAGTTAAGTTGTCAAGGGAAAGTTGTGAGCAAGTCGGTATAAACAGACATCTCAGTGTCCTCCCCAGCCCATAATTTCCCCCTCTCTCTCCCCTGATCTTCTTCCCCCGTAAAAGCTTTCCGCGTTCCCTGCCTCCAAGGCCGGCGTGAGGCAGCCGCCGGCCCGCCGCTGAGCCGCTCGTCAGAGAAGCGACGGTCTCCTCAGCCGTCGCGCCGCCGCGGCAACGCGCGTGTGGGCGGCCTCCGCTCTCCCTGGCAGCCGGGCGCCTGCGTGCGAGAGGCGAAGGGGCGGCGGTTGAACTCGGCAACCAGCGTCGGCTGCGAGAAGGCGGGCTCGCAGGGGCGGGGGGAGGGAGAGAAAGCGGCCTCCCCTTCCCTTTTTGTCCCCCCTGCCCCCCAGCCCGGCTTTTCCGTGGCGGGCCCGTTGGACTCTCTGAGCGAGGGAGGGACGCAGGCGGGGAGGAGGGAGGCTGAACCACCCTCCTCAGTGCCACTGCACCAACCCGACGCAGGTAAACCCGACGCAGCCCCAGACGACTTCCCCCTCGGTGACCGACCCGTTTCCCACAATTCTCAAACGGCCGCCTTCTCCTGGCTCCCTCCCTCACCCCCACTTCTGCTTCTCGCACTTCTCCCTCGCCTCCATTCCCGGCTGTCAGTGAAGAAGCGCCCAGGCTGAGGAGGGGGGGGGCGCCTGTGAGGCCTGCAACGCAGTGAAGGCAGCTCCTTTTTCTGGGCTCCAGTTTTAGTAGAAGCAGACCTGGGGAGGTGCTTCCTGGTCCTCGCTGCTTTGGTTCTTCGTCAGAACAGGAGAGTTGTGGGGTGTGTATGTGTCACTTCTCACCCTCAGCCGATTTCAGGCAGCCAAAGGGAAGAAAACACGTCCACCCAACGTGGGTTTAAACGCTTCCCCTCCTAATCTGTGTTCCTGGGTGCAATTGGGAGGGATTTTTTATTTATTTTTTTTTGCTCCTTCTTTCGTAGTTCTTTGCACTTCTCCGTTTTTCCTCACTTCCGTTGCACCCAGAGCTTCAGTTCAGGCCCTCTTAGGGCAGTTTCAGTTTCACAGACCAGCTCTTGCAGCGCACTCCTGTGCAGTGTCTACTCAGAAGTAAGTTCCCTTGAGTCCAGTGGAATTACTCCCGAGGAAGCGGGTGTGGAATGACAGCCTTAGTCACTCGTGTTGTTTTGGTTGCAGCTGCTTGTTCATCCTTCCTGTTTTCCCCAAAACAAAAACACAGAAACTAGACACTGTGTGGAAAGGGACCCCAAAGTTTATTCGGTTGGTTAATTAGTCATTGTACATTTATAATCAACCAGATTATAAGAGTCAATGAATTGTGAGGGGCCAGGATCTGTCATGTTGTGAATATGCTCAAGTAAGTAGAGGGGTGTGATTTGCTCCCCCGTGGCTTATCTATAAGCTGATTGCTAGTTTTAATAGACAGATATGGGGGAAAAATGCAATTATGCCCTTTTCTACTTGTTTTTTTTTTTCCAGCATGCCACTTGGCACATCCCATTTGAAACTGGCAGGATTTTGAAAAGCAAAGTTATGGTAGGGCATGTGGTGTTATAAAAGGTAGAAGTCTCACTGAATATAACAAAGTCTGTGAGCATGTCTAAATTAGTTTTGGCCACCATCTTTATGAAGTTGTTTATTAAGTATTTTTATGTTACTCAGCCAAAACAGACTCGCAGTGTGGCTTACAATAATAATTAGTCATTGTACATTTATAATCAACCAGATTATAAGAGTCAATGAATTGTGAGGGGCCAGGATCTGTCATGTTGCGAATATGCTCAAGTAAGTAGAGGGGTGTGATTTGCTCCCCCGTGGCTTATCTATAAGCTGATTGCTAGTTTTAATAGACAGATATGGGGGAAAAAATGCAATTATGCCCTTTTCTACTTGGTTTTTTTTTTCCAGCATGCCACTTGGCACATCCCATTTGAAACTGGCAGGATTTTGAAAAGCAAAGTTATGGTAGGGCGTGGAGATGTGGTGTTATAAAAGGTAGAAGTCTCACTGAATATAACAAAGTCTGTGAGCATGTCTAAATTAGTTTTGGCCACCATCTTTATGAAGTTATTTATTAAGTATTTTTATGTTATTCAGCCAAAACAGACTCGCAGTGTGGCTTACAGTAATAATACAGTTCTTGCCTTCAGG
This sequence comes from Ctenosaura bakeri, assembly GCA_948474755.1. Lineage (NCBI taxonomy): Eukaryota > Metazoa > Chordata > Lepidosauria > Squamata > Iguanidae > Ctenosaura > Ctenosaura bakeri. Next base: position 84,724 of record CAOLHI010003189.1, on the reverse strand, counting down.
TTTACAGTCCAAAAGCCTCAGACACAGGGAATTGGTACTGAGAGGGAGCAGGGCAGAAGAATGATAGTGATTGGTTCAGTTGCCCACATGGATGTAAACATACCTATTCTGATCTGATTGTGCTCAGTTTTGCATAGCATCTATTCTCCTTTTGGGTTGCTATATTCTTTGCTTTTACGACCCTTTTGAAAGTAGCAGTTTTGTACTGAAAAGACATAAGGACATAAAATGGTTATTTTATTGCATGCTGCTTTTCAGTACAAGTGATGTACACTGGTATAGGGGGTTACAATTATTATATAATTTTTGTTATACTTGTATTATGCATTTTGTTTCTCAGTTGCTTTATCGCATGAATTATTTACTATTAACACATTTATATGCAGCCAATAACAGTTTTGTCTGTAACAAAATAAATGAGGTGCCATAGGTCATGATTACTTTCCCTCATGATCTCTGTATAGATGGCTCTGGTTTTCCTTCATAAAGCAAGCTCATCAGTCTATGCTTCATGTAGCTGGTTGGAAACACTGAAGTAGCAGATATTATTAGTGGGTGAAGACTGCAGTCTTGTACCCTGACATGGCCGTAATCTCCATTGAACTCAGAAGCACATATTTATGAGTAAATGCATAAAAGGAGGTTAGAAAGCACTGAGGACTTGCTTAACAAAATAAAGCTCTATTTCTAGCTGGAAGACAATTCACAGCACTGTGATGGCACTTTAAATTGCCTTGACTGGCTAAATGCTATGGAATCCTGGGATTTGCAGTTTGGTAAAGCAGAGAATTCTAAATGTTTCTTGAAACTGCATATCCAAGGATTCTATATGATGAAATCATGGTGGTTAAAGTAGCATCAAAATGCTATAATGGGCATGATGAGAAAGAGACCTTGATATATGTTGGTTCCCATAGGATTAATAATGAGCACAAAATGGCGCAAAATAAAGAGACTAGGCAGTGAAGTCAAAACTAGCAAACTCAAATACTAGTTCTCTCAACAACTCCAGCTCTCCCCCTATTGTAACATGATGGAATAACTACTGCTAGATCGTAGTGGATCATAACCTGCTGTCTTGGTAGAACTGACGAAGTGGGCTTATTTCTGAATAGTTGCCCTGTTCTTCTAAAGTTTTTAACCGTTGGTATGAGCTAGAACTCTGATCAGAAAAAGGTACAGAAAATGTAGCCCTGCACTGAATGAGTCTCTCCTTCTCTCTTATTTTTATGTTTCACTATTTAGTGTCTTGTGGTTTAGATGTTTGAATTGGAAGTAAGTCTTAGGGCTTTCAGATCAAGAAAAGGAAATGGAGAGTAACCTTTGCACCTTTGCTTTTAGCCTGGACTCAGATCATAAAAGTAATTTGACCCATCCTCTCTTCAAAACGCTTTGTCTGAGCCAATTTCTAAGTTTCCTATGTAGCCACACCTTTAGAACTGGTGCTCATCATCCAGATAAACTTGAAACTTACTGTATCATTCACTTAAACCGGAGAGAATGAGAAGGACACTCTGGAGCAGGAAGGGGCAGTCAAATTGTCATTGGATTTGGTAACCAGGGTGTATATGGGTTCCTGTTCAGTCGTATGTAGCTTGTGCCTAAAGAACACCCTAAGTGTTGAAGGTTCACACATGATTGTTTTCTTGTGTCCATGAATACAAGAGCTTGCAATGATATTCAAAGTATCATTCTACCTGTTGGCATTCATTATAAGATATCAGTGGTTCTTTTCTAGCTTCTGCTTTTTTTGTAATACTGTCCTACAGGCCAAAATTGGAAATGCTTTGTAGATAGATTTTTTAGCAAAATAAGAAAATGTCAGGCATTTATTAATCTCTTATCAGTACATCACAGACCAAGTGGTCATCTCCATTAGTTTAGCATCTTGTTTCTAACATTCGCCAGACAAATGACAGTGACAAGCATGCAAAAGAGTATGAAGGATACTCCACTATTTGCCAGCAATCAGTATTGGAAGAGTTTCTTTGAACCCTGAAGTTCCATTTAGCTGTTGTGGCTACTACTTATCATAGACCTGTCCACCTGCTCTTGTTTTGTCTAATCTGCGTTTAAAGCCTTTTAAATTAGTATCCATCACCAAATCTTCTGGCAGCATAAATTAATTCTTCACTATTTAGAATCATAGAGTTAACACAACAGCCATTGAGTCCAACCATCTGCCATACAGAAACACACACTCAAAGCACCCTTAGCAAATGGCCATCCCACTTCTGTTTAAAAACCTCCAAAGAAAGGGACTCCATCACACTCTGAGGCAGCGTATTCTACTGTTGAACAGCTCTTACCATTATGTGAAGTCTCTTTTTGTGTAGTTTGAATCCATTGCTCTGTGTCCTAGTCTCTCAAGCAGCAGAAAACAAGCTTGCTCCATCTTCAACATGATATCCCTTCAAATATTTAAATATAGCTATTGTGTCACCTTTTAACCTTTTTTTCATCAGATTAAACATATCTAGCTCCTAGGTACTTGAAGAAGTACTTCAAGATGTGGAGGTCGTTAATATGGAGGGTCCACTGTATATTTCTTCCTAACCTCTTTCCTGTATTTATTAATCTTTTTTAAAAAGTCATCCCCTTATTTCATGAGAGCAAACTTTACTCAGCAATGTTTGTTGATAAAATTTATCAGAGGCTTTTTCGAAGTCCAAGCATATACTATTTGATTTTTTTTCCTATGTTTGTTGAGGTATTCAATTCTAAATTTGATGTCACATTTTCTGTTGCGGAAGCTGCATCTATATTAGAAATTAAAGTGGGTTTTTTTTGCCGGTCACAGAAATCCACTTGCTAGTTCACAGAACACCAAGTCTACTTCTCGTACTTCTTAGACTAACATTTCAAATTTCTGTATTCATGAACCAGTTCTGGCCAAAATTGGTATTTGTACATGCTGACTTTTAGAACATTTTCGTGCAAATTGAGAACCAGCTGGCAAACCTCAGATTTGCTGATGGAGGGGTGATCTTAGTGAAAATCATCCAAAGTCTTAAATATTTACATATTTAGAATAGAGAATCTAGTGGCACCTTTATTACTAATCAGTTTCGTACAACATAATTTCTTGTGCACTACTGTCCATTTCATTAGATTTTTTACATTTTAGGTCAGATCTTCAGATACACATGTGCATGCACACAGACATGCAAACATATGCAGCATATAATTTCTGGGGAGATTATTTTAAAAAATTAAGAAAAATTTAATGCAGAAAATACTGAATGGTTGTTTGCAAAATAGTTGTTGCTGATAATAAAAGTTTATCAGCAACAACTGCAATTCAGTAGACGTTCGCTCATAACTTTCCTCTGAAATTTGCTATTTTTTTTTGAAGCGAAGCATCTTAGAAGGCTGATGTATTCTCTCATTAGTTTTTGAATATAGGCATTTGTGATGTCAGAATTGTATCCATTTATTCTTTATGTGAGAGCCTGTGTAGTGCAGTGGTTTGAGGATTTGACTAAGATTCCGGGAGACCAGGGTTCTGATTTCTTCTCAGCCATGGAAATCCAATAGGAGACTTTGGGTGAGTAACACTCTGTAAGCCTCTGAGTAAGACAATGACAAACCTGTTATCCCAAAACGTGGGTGACTCAGGGCTCCACCTGCAATGCCAGTACCTCCATGTGATGGTGGGTAAATAATTAGCTCAGTTAGGAGGCCTGCGAGAGGGGGGTGGCCTAACAAGATCTTCCACCAATGTTTACAGAGTCTCTACAGGAAAGAACCAGCCAGAGATTCCAAAATAAACTAAAATGTGTTTTATTAAAGAGTTCAGTCATGCATGCACAAGATCCAAGCACTCATACTTGCACGAGAGCTAACCGAAGGATAGAGGGAGGAAAGTTGTTGATAGAGAAGTTTTAGGGAATGGGCAATAATTACTGATCCAGAGAGCAGTGAAGAAACCAATAATATGGCTTAGACTTGTGCCTAAGGACAGTACTTGTTCAGGAATCAGAGTGACAATGTGGTGTTCAGCAAGTGAGATTCTGTGTCTGACTATCCAAAATGGAGGGTTTTTAATACCCAAAATCTTCCTAGAGGGCAATGGGTGTGAATGGATCTCTCACCGAGCAAACAATGGAGGTAGCAGTGGAGACAATGGGTTCCAGATGGTGTTAATGATCTTAGTGTTAGGTGGCAAAGAAATAATGCCTGTTGTAATAGCTTTGTACTAGTGGAGAGTTAAAGGGACAATATGGGGAAATGTCCAGGTTCTAGGACGGAGAACTGAAACAATCAGTGGTTTGGTGGGAACTTTCTTTCACTGTTCTGTGGCAGTAGGGACCTTACAGCTTCAACTTAAGCCTATTATATTTGGAGTTACCTGGTGATTGTCCTGACAATGACCTTGGCTATACCTAGAGGTGATCTCTGACCTACTTTGCAGCACATGTGTTCAGCTGATACTTTTCCTCTGCTCAGCCTGACCTTAAAGTCACATCAGGGTCCTTTTTATATCAATGCCAATTACTATGTGTTGCCAATTAAACTATATTTTATCAATTAAACCATATCAGATCGGGGGAGGGGTGTGGGCTGATAACAAACCCTCTCTGGTGAAATCTTGCCAAGAAAACCTTAAGGCTGCCATAAGTCAGAAGTGACTTGGAGGCACGCAGCAGCAGAAATCTTTTGTGCATAGTTGATTGTTAACGTAAAATGTAGAAAGGTGTTATGTAAACTGCATAAGGGCATAACTGACAGAAGCTAGTGTATATCACACTGGAAGAGGAGAAAATGAACAAACTTTTATATTTTGGTTGACATTGTCAGGTCTTAACTGAGAGAAAGAATTTGGTAGCATAAGCTTTTATAGACTTAAGTTAAAGTGAAGTGCCTATGAACAGACCTTTATAGTTATGAATAAGCAGGCTGTGTCTGTGAATAGCTGTAGAAATGCAATGGGTATGGTGATATGGTGACATCAGTTTTAACTGTAGTTCTTGGGGGACAAATGCAGGAGGAGAGATGCTGCCTAAAGCTAAGATGAGTTGATAACCATATCAATGGTGGCAGGAGTTACTGGAATGTAGTGTGATGTTTGCTTGGAATCAGAAAGGAGATGTGATAAACTGGCTAAGAGAGCCCTCATGAGGCTGGGGTGTTAACTAGTGTTATACTATGTCTTGGGTGTCAGGGAACCATTATCTCTGTTCAACCCATTGTCAGTGGACTGGACTTTGTGGATATATTTCAATTCTGCTGTTTCTCTTTCCAATCTTCCTTCATTGTTTGTTCAAAGAGTACTATTCTGAGGTTTGAGATGTAATGCCCAGGAAAACTGAAGTATTCTACATCTGGTTTTTGTGTGTTCCCATTCCTAATGTCTGATTTATGTCCATTAATCATCTGGTACAAAGACTGCCCTGTTTGCCCGATGTAGAGTGCTGAAGGACATTGTTGACAGAGAATGCCATATATCACATTAGAGGATGAGCAAGTGAAAGTGTCTCTAATATTGTGGGTGATGTGATTAGGTCTTGTGATGACATTTCCTGAGCAGATGTATGGACAGCATTGGCATCTGGGTTTGTGGCAGGTCGTGTACTCATCTCTCATCTGTGTTGTGTATCCTCTTGTTAGGTAAATAACTGTTTGAGATCGGGAGGCTGTCTGTAGGCAAGTAAAGGCCTGCCACCAAGAACCTTTGAAAGAGCAGTGTTATGGTCCAGAATAGGTTGTAGTTGATTAATAATACATTTCAGTGGTCTCAGTTGAGAGCTATATATGATCACTAGTGGGATTCTGCCATTTCCTGTCTAGTCTGTTCTGTAATAGATCAGTCCTGGGTATAAGTCTTGCCTTGTTGTTGTTTTTTAACTTTAATGGTGGAGACTGTAGCTTAAAGAATGCTTGTTGTTTTTCCTTGAATTTGGCATCCTTGTCTTGTGGGTCTGAGCAGAGGTGTTTGTATCAAAGGGCTTGGCTGTAAACTATGAATTTGGTAGTGTGTTCAGGGTAGAAACTGGAGGCATGTAAGTAAGTGGAGTGCTCAGCTTATGCTGTCACTTCTTTCTCTCAGTATCAAAGGTACTACAAGACTCCTTTGCACACTGACCCAGACTAACATGGCTATGTTTTTGAATTTTCAGGTCCTGAAGTAGTTCTGCAGAGTAGATATGAGGACAGATGGTGGAATTTGGGTTGGTTACATGGACTAGTCCTTGTGTCTGTTTCCCTGCATGGCCTCTTATTGTTAGTAACTACCATCTTCAGAGGAGCCAGGATGGTATAAGGGATGTTGGATTATGACCCTAGAGACCAGGTTTTGATTCCCTGCTTGGCTGTGGAAACCCACTGGGTGACCTTGGGCACATTACACATTGTTAGCCTCACAAAACCCTGTGATAGGTTTGCCGTAGGATTGCCATAAGTTGGAAATGATCTGAAGGCACACAGCAACAACAAACCATCTTCAGTCTGGATTTTCTGGAAGCAAATATAAGCCTGTCACCTAAGGCCTGCGCAAGGGAAATGTCCTTATTCAGACTGGGCTGTAGCTCTCTGCCGGTACATTTAAGTGGTTTCAGCTGTGAGCTGTAGGTGAGAACAAGTATTCTCTCATTTTCTCCCAATACTTGTCCTATTATTACTAGACACCAGCCTGCCTTGTAAGTCTTTAATTTTCACTTTGGTAGGTGGGTATTGTAGTTAGAGCACTGATGGCAATAAACTATACATCTCAGTTTTGGAGGGCCCTTGGTCAAATGCTAAGCCTCTGTGACTGTCACCTATGAGTGCAGAATCTTAGCAGTGAGGAAAAAATGCTGTTTGATTTTGCAAAATGGAAACCTACTGGGAGACCTTGGGCAAATCACACTCTCTTGGCCTCAAAGAAGCAAAGGCAACTCCCCCTCTGAAAAACTCTTACCAAGAAAACCCTATGATAGGGTCATCATAAGTTACAGCAACTTGAAGGTATGCCATAACAACATGAGAAGAGAGAGAAATGTAATTTCTAATTGAAGATGAACAGTAGAAGGAAGATTCTTTCGAAATTACTGTCATGTTATAAATATGAAGTCTAAAAGGCTGGGCCTCACAGGACTAAGCAAGGCTGACAAAACATACAGTATAGCATTTGTAGGCTGACAAAACATACAGTATGGCATTGTTAAAAATGATATTTGAGAAAAGAATACAGTCTTCACTACTTCTTAAAACAAGCAAAGTGGTGTGTTTGGGAAAAAATGTAAAGACTCTTAAAGAAGATCATTCACAGGCAGGATTGTACAACTAGCAGACAGAGCAAGCTGTGCTAAGGACAAAGCCTGAACTGCAGTACTAAAAGCAGATTTTGGAAAGTTACTTTTAAAAACTGATTTGCTCTATTATTTGTTACAGTGCTTTAAAAACAGCCTTTTACTGGTACTTATAGCAGTGAGGAAAATAAGTAACATTACATCACCTATTGCACTGCCCATTACTTTTCTATTAATTTCTATTAATATGGGCCCTCCACTTTCACAGGTTCAGCACTTGTGGATAGGAGTATTCATGAGTTATTTATTTATTTATTAATTTAAAAAAATCTTACTTTGTTTTCTCTTGCCGTGGAAAAAATATGTTCTTCTAGGAATTTGTAGGTCCTCCAACATGATTCTATGGTCCACTTCTTCGACAGGCCTTTATTTTTCCTGAGATTGATTTAGCAGTTCTTATTTAATAAGAAGCCCTATCAATATCTCTTAGCCTGACTCTACCCTTTTATCACAATCTTTGTGAAACAGAGTCTTAAGTGTTCACTCAGAACCAAATACTTTATTTAAGGTAGTGTGTTCTCTTTATTACCAGTAACTTTAGATTACTCAATCTGACTCAGTAGTTATAAAACAGACTGCAGAATTTGTTATAGTACCATTGGAAATAAAGCACCTTGTTAGAGTTAAGTTGTAGTACACTGTAGTTCAGTGCTGATACAATAATAGTTAAACTTCTGACAGATTTTGATAATCAATCCTTGCTTTAGACACCAATTCTCTGTGTCTTAATCACTTCTAAGCCATTCTCTCTGGCTAATTCTCACTGAAGACTCAAAACACACATGGAAACTCTGCTTTATATAGAATTCCTCTCTTTTGTAATACCTGCTCATGTACTTGGAAGTTGACAGTAGAATCACTCTGGAGGACCTAGAGATTCCTAGAGAAGTATATTCAGGTAGAAATAGTGGTTGTGATTTTTATTCTTATTTGTGTTTTTTCCCCGCTTTTGTGGGGGTCTTGTGCTCCTAAACCCTGTGAAAGTGGAGGACTCACTGTATTTTTTTTTTTTTTTTGAGAACACAAATCTTAGAAGAGCCAAGAGAATGGCATATAATGTGAGAAAATCCTGCCAAAATGACTAGAAAAATGCTCTTTAAGTGTCATACTTGAAAGTAACTGGAAACCATTACTTGTTACATCAGAAAAGTAATTTTGCATTTTCTCATTGTGTTATGTTTGGAATGTGGCTGAATTACACCTACCCCACTCCCATGACTATGTACTTCCAAGCTCTGGATACAAGCATTTTGACACTGGGATGGAGCCAGTATTCCTATATAGACTGGGCATGTAGAAATACACCTTGGTAATTAAATAGAAAAGCATTTCATGTCTCTCTGTTTAAAGAATATAAATCTATAACTGACTCAGTTAATAAAAAGTTTACTTTAATTTGTTGTGTTGAAAACTTTTCATGTTCGTGTAGGCTCCAAAATGCTAGGAAGTTGAAGCCGTTCAGGTCTATCCACTGAACTGACATTTTATTTTAGCAATATGGGTATACTATCATATTCTGTGCTATGGGTAGTTGCAGTTTTGCCGCTGCCCTGAAGCTGGATAATCATCTGTGACAGAGTGGTGGACCCATGACTAATACAGCTGGCCCTGCACATCCACGGATTTAACGTACATGGTTTTGATTATTTGCAAATTATTTGCTGCTGCCCTAGGCTGTTTTTAATAAGGACTTACAAGTCTCATCTCACGTTTACAGTCTCTCTCCAAGCCTCACGAGACTGAGAGAGACTGCAAGAAACTGAGAACGTGAGGTGAGATTTGTAAATCCCTATTAAAAGTGGTATAGGGCAGCAGTGGAGGTGGAAGCAAGCCCCACCAGCTGTCCGCCTTTGCCTTATGAAAGAACCCCATGACTTTGAAGGCAAAAGTGTGCTCCTTACTGTGGCCTATAGATATCTGTGCTTTTTCCAGTTTTGCAGAAGTTCTGCACCCCAACCCCTGTAAATGTGGAGGGAAAACTGTATCATGTATCATGGAATCTTTACAACTGTAGAAACCTATGTTATCCACATTGAGCTGGAATGGCCCGTGTTACAGATCAATCTGTTTAGCCATTTTCTCAATATAAATCACAGAAGCTGCTGTTCTGCCCCCTGGATTTCTTGTAGTGGTAAGAGAAATTCATTTGACTCAGCCCATAATGACAAAAAGGAATCTGTTAACATAGCTGAAATTTTCTGACATTGAATTACTTGCAACTGAAAGATGTAAACTTCATTTTAGTGTGAATCCTGTTCATGAATACTAGAGGCACGTGTATGTATGCACATATACATACACGTATTTTTGGTTATGCTTTGGTCTTCGTGTATGTATGTTTCTGTTTCAGTAAGCAACTGTTGTAAGCAACACAGTTGTGTGTAGTAGTTTACTTTTTCTGATAAAATGGATTCAGATATACAACAAATATCAACATTGTCACAATGTTCATACATTTGATTGTTCTCATTCCTAACATTCAATATATGATCAAAACAAAAAGATTTTCTGAAGAAAAAGAACATTTCTTTGCCATTTTTTTCTTTTTTTTAGTTTATGTGTATGTTGTCACTGTGTGTATTTTGTTTGTCAGACACTATGCTCAGTATTAGAATACCTCCTTCTGTGTTGCCTTGGGGTTTTTGTTTGTCATGATACAGTACTTTGTCACTGTTCAATAAATTATTAATTGATCTGACAGAGGTCAGACAGAATATCTTTGGGTTACTCATAAGTTTTCACTGTGTGTCAAACAATACACTTGTTACTGTTATGGATTCTTGTGTAAAATGGATAATAAAGTGCTAGTATATTTAAGTAGAGTAATGCATTACCTTTGGGATGTTTGCTGAGTAAGCACTTATTTCGTGCAGTCAAATATTGCAGTCATGTGTATCAGGCTGTTAGATATTTGTTCCAGGAAGGTAAATTGGTATGTTTTCTTAGTCTTGGAGACATGAATGGCATGGTTGCTGACTTCAGCAGTGGAAAGTTTCCATTTAAATAGGCCTCTGAATTAACAAATCACTGTCAGTGCAATCAATATAAATTTACTGGGGGGCATGGAGGTGAGAGAATATATTTTGTATATCACAATTAGTATGACATGGCACTTTGTGATATTAAATCTCTAATGTGGTAAAATGTTCTTAGGGTTTGCACATTACTTACTTGATTGAAGGTTTATTATTTCAGATATGACAGATTTCAAAGTTATTGTATTTCAAAAAAACATTATGCTTAAATTTTAATGGATTGTGGTTTTCTTAGTGAGGATTCATGTTCGAGCAATCTCCTGGAATCTGCTGAAAATGTTTCCATAGTTAATGGTGACTCCATATGACATCTGTAAATCAAGCTTGATGCTTCTTAAGCCGTTGGTCTTATTTGCCCTTCTCAAACTATCTGATATGGCAGACTGGCAGTTTTTCCCCAGTGTGCCAGGGACCATGTTATACGTATGTCATATTATTATAATATTTTAAGAGTTTCCTGGAAACTTGCAGTGGACTCACATACTGACTCACATACTGGTGGCTCACATACTGACTCAGGTCCATGGACCACCACTTTGAATAGCACTAGCCTATGCTACAGCTTTATAGGGGTATCTGGCATGATGCTTTATATGATGAGCAACTTTGATATATTAAATCTACTGTAAGGAACTATAATCATACAGAAGTATTCCTAGGAGCTTTCATGGGATAGATGTAGTATCAGAACCATCCACTAAAGGTGAAAAAGTAAGTATAGAAGAGCTGAAACAATTATTTAGACTCTTGAACATGGTTGGAAGCAACTGTGGAATGGTTAAAGAAGTCAATAAGGTAATTAGAATGATTGCAGAGACTAATTTTAGATTGATGGCAATTCTGTTTCCTTCCAGTAGTGTATCTCAGCACTTTGGCTAGATTCAGGCATATTTTTACTTCTGTGGGGGAGATGGCATGCAAGATCCCTTGAAGCAGAAGCAAAATGTTTCACCTCCCTTTTCTGTCTAATTGTATATAGAGTTGTTTCCTAGTGCCTTGTTACAAAAGTAGCTATAACAGGTGGGCAATTCAGAAGATAATTTTCTTTTCTTTTTTAAAACATATAGATTATGGTGTTGTCTCAAAAACCATCATTTTGTGAGTTAAAAGTGAGTTAAAGTAATCCTATTACTAAGTGCAACTTAGTGTCCTCACTGATTTTCAGAGGCTTTTTAACCTTTGCAACCTGTAATTTCATTATTAATACTTGTGTAATCAAGGTCATGTTGGCAGTTCCCATGTGAAAGCAGTTTGGCTGTTAGGAGACAGTTATGGAAAGGTTCAAGGCCCTTTGATAGGTTAATTGGGCCAAATATGATTGCCAAGGGTGGGAGGTTTTTTTTTTTTAAAAAAAAACCCTTTTTGCTTTGCCCATACTTTTTGCTCTTTATTAGATGAGTCTCCTGTATGATTGTACTGACCATTGTGACTCTCCTTGTGGAGTCTTGCACTCTGTGTGTTATTTCTCACTATAACCTGAGATAGTTCCTCTAACATTGGTACTTATAGCTGCTTCAGCTAGGCCTTCGTTATTTTGACCTGTTGTGGTCCAGACCTGAGTTTTCTCTGGCTGAGACTGCATGGATGTATAAAAGGGTGGTGGCGGTCTATCTAAATGGTCAGCATTGTCCTCAGTAGACTAGTAGGTTGCCAAAAAACTTGAGTGGGTAGAATCAAAATCCTGGTGTTGGGCAGTGATCACTCAGTATTATAGGTGTTTCATAGACTGAATGTGAATTAATGTTTTTTTCATATTTATCAAGAATATTTATGCAAAACCATCTCTGAATATTCCTTGCCTGAGAAACCCCAATGAAGGTCATGGGGTTGCAAAAAGTTGATAGGCAACTTGAAGGCACAGTGTGCCTACACACACACACACACACACACACAGTTTAGAGATACTTAAAGCTGATAGTAAAAAGTTATTTGAAAATGTAAACAGAAAAGTAAAACACATACACAAAAAGCTAAGAATATTGAGATAAAAATCTTTCCAAGTTCAGGCAGTTCTAACAAAATAGGATTTTATTAAGCCTCATCTCCTATCTTCAAAACTTTGAAAGCTAATAAGAAGCATAAAGCCACTATTGTGATCTATATCCCAGAAAGGTACATCATGTCTAGGACTAGATTTAAGATTTCTCTTTGTCTCGACTTCCTCAACAGTAGTAATATCTATGCCATCAGGAAAGCAGAACTTCTGAGAGAGATCGAGGAAAGAAGGCAATGAAAAACTTGGCAGCTCTGCTTGCCATGTTAGCCTCTCAGGTCTTCAAGAGGAAGCCAGTCCTAACCTGCTCTGCTCTACTTTCATAATTGGTTTGGCTGATCAGTAATATTAATCTTGACTCTCTACTGCATGATGTATTTTACTGGGGTCATTTAATATTATCAAGCCGTCCAGTTCTCCTCAGTGAAAAGCCACTGTGAAGTGTGTAGTCCTAGCCAAAATGATTGTCAGCATCTTTAAATTATATCACTGAATAGACTTTTTTTTTTAATGTTTTGCTGCAAGATAATAAGACTCACAGATCAAATCATCCTGCAGTGTCCCTTGTGATGTCTGGGGAGACACCGCTGTCTCTCTTTTTCTTTTTCTTTCTTTCTTAAATGTGAGGACAACTTGGTTAAACAACTTAGGCATTTCAAAGAGTATTGTGTCCCAGTAAGTTATTTTGTTCTTATTCATTTGTTTGTTTCTTGTAGAATATAGATCCCATCAATGGTATAGCCTTTCTGCAATGATGGGATTTCATGCTCCTGTGAGGCAAGAGGCTATGCTGATGGCAGCAACGCTGCTGGTAGGGTCTCCCATGTCAAGGCAAGCTTTTGGTGAGGAGCTAGACTAAATGTGCCAAACATCTAGTGGATGGTGACACTGGTGGAGGATATCTCAAAGACAGTGGCAGTGGCACCATAGCTGACACTTGTTAGTACTGTGCAGAAGGAGGCATAGTAACCCTTTTTGAATGTCTTTTATCATGAAAACCCTATGATGAGACAGTCAGAAATCAAACTAGAGATAGTATTGGAAGATGAAACTCCCACGTTGAATGACACTCTACAAACTACTACGGTACAGCAGAGAAGCTACAAGCAATGCTGTGGCTAATGACACAACTGGACTCAAGCCAAAAGGATGTTCAGCTGTTGATTGTTCAGAACATAACATATATTATAGGGACATGGAATGAGAGAAGCATGAATTGAGAAGCTAAACATAGACCAACAAGAAACTGAATGTATCAACATTGCAGTACTTGGAGTGAACAAGCTAAAGTGGACAGGAATGGGATATTTTGAGTCAGATAGTTTTAGGAAATGAAAATTTAAGACGAAATGGGGAGGAAAGATATAGGAAAAGCATTCAAAGGATACCATTGAAAGATTGACCAAATAATATCAGTAAGACTTCAGGGAAAATCCATCAATATAATTTTAATCCAAGTTTATGCTCCAATTACAGAGTCAGAAGAAGAAGAAACTGAAAGACTCTGTGCTGGAGTCAAAAATCAGAGTAAAGCTAAAGAAGAACACTTAACCAACAATTGTGCCGAAATACAACTTGATCTACAATCTACAATCCCTGTAGAATTTAAAGATAAGGTGAAAAATGGATTTGCACTATTAAGCCTCCATCATCTGGAGCTAGAAGAACTCTGGACTGAAACCAGGGACTTTGTTGAGAGTGCAAAATGACCCTGTCTGCAGGCAAAAAGAAAGAAAAACCGCAATGCAAGACAGATGAAACTCTTCAAGCAGTTAAGAACAAAGGAGAAACAAAAGTAAAAGGGAACAGAAATAGAGTCAGAACCCTGAATGCAATTATGCAGTGACTTGTGTACAGGAACAAGGAGAACTACTATAATAACCAATGCAGGGAAATAGAAGATGACAACAACAACAACAGGAACAACAACAGATCTCTTCTGCTAGATCCAAGAAAACAAAGGGAAATTTAAGCCAACAGTGAGGGTGCTCTGTGATCAGCAACCAGGAATGAAAAGATGATGGAAATATAATACACTGAAGAACTATATAACAAGAAATGAAAGGATTACAGATTCATTCAAGGAAAAACTATTTTAAAATGAACTTACAATTTTTAGAAAGTGAAGTGGAAGCAGCACTCAGAGCATTAAAGAGAAATAAATCACCAGAAACAGATGGCATACCAATAGAGCTACATCAGGCTACAAAGACAGAAGCTACTCTCCATCTAACCAAAATCTGTCAACAAATATGGAAAACAGAAGAATGTTTATAGGTGGAAAACACTCTGTACATTCTAATCTGTAAGAAAGGAGATGCCAAAGATTTCAGCAACCACAGGATCATGGCTTTAATTTCCCATGCAAGCAAAGAGATGCTCAAAATTCAACAATAAAATCATCTACCATATATGGAGCAAGAAATGCCAAGTGTTCAAACTTGGTTCAGGAAAGGAAGAGGCACTGGGCATCTTATTGCACAAATAAGTTAGATAATGGAGCACATCAAAGAATTTCAGAAGAAAATTAGCTTGTGCAAAGCCTTCAATTATGTAGATCATGAAAAACTATGGATCACTCATGAAGAAATGCATGTACCACAACATTTGATTGTCCTGATGCATAACCTGTACTCAGGATAAGAGTCTACTGATGCATAACCTGTACTCAGGATAAGAGTCTACTGCATACACAATGCAGAGAAATGGAATGGCTTGCAATTGGAAAGAGGGTCAGGCAAGGCTGTATTTTATCACCCTTTCTAATTTATATAATCATCATATTACAGATAAAAGAGGATTTGAATTGGCAAAAAGAAGCATAAAAATTGGAGGAAGAAACATGAGCAATTTAAGATACAGAGATGATACCATAGTACTAGCAGAAAATAGCATAAACTTGACTTACTGAAGAAAGAAAGGAAGTACAAAGGCAAGTTTACAGATGAACATTAAGAAAACACAAGTAATGACCATAGATGACTTACATAACTTCAAAGCAGATGAGGAAGACATTGAAATGGTTCAAGCTACCTTGGCTCAGTCATTAATCAGAATGAAGACTGCAGTCAAGAAGTCAGAAGAAAGCTAGGGCTTGGAAGAGCAGCCACGAAGGAACTAGATGAGACCCTGAGAATGTATCATTGAATACTAAAATTAGAATTATCTATGCCATAGTATTTCCAATTTCTTTGTATGATTGTGAAAGCTGGATTGTAAAGAAACCTGATAAGAAAAACACCTACACGTTTGAAATGAGGTGCTGGAGAAAACTTTTATGGATACTGTGAACTGTTAAAGAGAAAAATGAATGGGCCATAGAGCAAATCAGTCTTGAACCTTCCCTAGAATCCAAGATGACTAAACTGAGACTGTCATACTTAGGCCATGTCATGAGAAGACATGATTCACTAGAAAATACAATAATACTTGGTAAGATAGAAAATAGTACGAAAAGATGAAGACCACATTACAAATTGATAGACTCAAATCAGGGACGACATGTCTCTGAATCTGCAAGACCTGAGCAGGGTGTTTGATGAAAGGGTGACTTGGAGATCTCTTATTCATAGGGTCACCATAAGTCAAAGTCAGTGACATTTAAGAAAAACAAGAAGAATATAGGTACAAGAAGGCAGTTAGTATGGGGCAAGGAATGAGAATTAGCAAGCTAAGGGTATAACTGATTGTAAGAGTAGAAAAGTGTTAGTCTTGAGTGGCAGTTCCAATGGGGAAAATAAGAAAAATAAATATAATTGTATGGTTCATTATGTGTCATGAAGAGGACCCTCAGTACTGTTTGAACCCTAATCATAGGTCTCCATATGCATTTTCCTACAAACAAATGTCTTTCACATTCTAAAATCAAACTTTAACCTGATCACAATGTTCTCTAGTTCCTTATAGTGTAGGACCAGGTCTAATAGTTTGAAGTTACAGGAGGGTAGATTTCAGTTGAATATCAGAAGGAACTCCTTGACAGTAAGAGCAGTTTTGCAATAGAACCAATTGTCTAGAGAGGTGGTAGGGTTTCCTTCTCTAGACATCTTCAAAAGGAAGCTGGATAGCTACCAGGTTGATCTAGAGTTCTTGCATTGAGTTTGGGAAGGGGTTGATCTCGGCGTCCCATGAGACCCTTCTAGTTCTGTAATTCAGGACTGAAAAGATAGGAAGACAAACATGAGTTTAGATCGAAGATTGCATAGCATAACTTGTACATGGGTGATGTAGCTATAGCAAAATGAAACACCCAGGTGTTTGTCTGTGGAAGATTGGTTCTTTGTAATCAGGTGGCAAATAGAATAGAGAATTACAGTGTCATTATGCCAAATAACTAGATGCAATTCTGCACACACTTATTGAGAAGTAGTCATATTGAACTCAGTCAAATTAGATTTTTAGAGGGTTGTTCTGTTAGATTTTTGTAATTTTAAACAGACTTATTCTTAATACAAATAGAAAGAAGATGTAATTTTCTAATATCACAGAGAAACTTGACATAATACTTTGAAAGTATTACTTTTCTATTTTGCCTTCCAGAAAAGGTTGCCATATCTTGAAATTGAGTTTTGCATACCTGTCCATGTTTGAAAAGTTAAGGCCACAGAAAACAGTTTTATAGCCATTTCATGCACTCACGAATTCTCTGCTATCCTAAATACTATTTACACATGATAACACATTCCCAGAGGTCACTTAGCTGTATAATCTGGTTCTCACAAATGATTTCTATGTGGGCCAGGGTTAATGGCTAGTTTGCACTAGCCAATTACCACTTAGTCTGTCTACTCTGATGTTTTCTCCTGCACCCTTATTGCTGCCATAGGTTGAAGGGTATGCAACTGTTGAGCTCCAATTTGAGCCACTAATACTCAAGTCTGCCTGAACATACCATTTCCTTCCAATTTGCCCCCTCAAAACAGCATTGAGTCTCCTCGTTCTCTTGCTTCTGTTTAATAAATCCCAGTTACTCTCTGCCATGACATGGAGGAGATCCCAGTGGCCTTTGATCTGATTGTGCCAAGTTTCAGAAATTATCCGCAATAGTTGCTTATGTGGAGATAGTTCTTTCATTCTGACAGCTAGACCAAACTTACTTCCTTCACTGTGTGTCAGAGAAAGCGATGGTTTTATTGATGGATATGGAAAAAGTGAGTAGTCCAATGCTTTGTTCCATTCCTCTAATTTACGACACCAATAATAATGGATGATGGATGAGATATCCAAACATTAATAAATAATCTTAAAAGGTGTACTAAATCAAAGAGGAAGAGACCAAGAAATAATTTCATATAATGCTTCAAGAAGTATAAGGTAATCCTAGTGTCATTAATTCTGCTATATTCAAGAAATAAACAAAATCCCATTTAAAGTAGATGTGGTGCCAATAGGATAAGAAAAAGAACAGTATTGACAGTTTTTCTTGAATTTTACAGGAATAATGAACTGTTTTAATACAACAACTCCACAAATCAAAAGTTTCTGTAGTGAGACACTGTTACTGGAGTACTGCCATTGTGTTGTTCTTTGTCATTTGTTTAATAACTTTGAAGGAAAATAATTGAAATTTTCTCTGCAAATTTATTACAATATTAAAGTGTTAATAGTTGTTAATGAGCGTGCTGTTGAAATAACCCAGTGATGACTATGGGATAACTTAAAAAAAAAACAACGTTTGCATTCAGCATTCTGTTGTTATCATCCTTCCTCACCCAGCCCTGTAGAACTCCTTGATGTCCTGCTTAGAAGTATTGTGCAGAAACAGGGAATCCACTATGTTAAATTTAAAGTAGTACGGTTCAGTAGCAAAATAGTGTTTGATACATGGAACGTCCTTGGTTTATGGTTAAGAGTTCTTCTGTGAATATTATGTGTTGGACAAATGCTTTAGACTCAGCCTCTCTTTTTCTTTAGAAGGATAACAGGTTTTAAGTCTTGATACTTCTGCCAATTAAAATGTTATTTAAAAAAAATCATTTTATTTTCAGTGAAATTTCAAGGTTGTAATCATTCTCCTTAGTGTTTTGTATACAGCTTGCATTTCAGTCTGTGGATTGATTGTTTTCTTTCTTAAGGCTAGCCTAAGCTTAAAACAGAAGGAAAACTTTTTAGATCAGTACATTTTGTTATAGTTCTCTAGCAAGAAATTCTGACTTGCCTATGAAAGAACCCCAGGTGATGTAACAATGCCTATGCAGTTTTAAAGTTCTGTAAGTCTTATTTAAGGATTGCTGGTTATCCATAAGTACAATGAGTACAATGGCTATCAGTAGCAATAAGAAAAAAGTTCTACTCACTATTATTGGTATTAGAAGGGAATGTCTTTTGTATTACAGTCTGAGATATAATGCTTTGGAATATAAATATAGTGTATAGATAGATAGATAGATAGATAGATAGATATTGTTTATTATGGTCATAGACCAATAAAAAGGTTACACCAAAATAATACCAAGGGCAAAAAACCTAAGTACTGATACAAGTAGACAAAAAAAAATATAGTATATTAAAATAAATCTACTGGGGCTTGTTAATGCTGAATACAGTCATCCCTCCACATTTGCTAGGGTAAGGGACACAGGACCCCTGGGAAAGTGGAAAAATTGAATAACTCTAGGCTCTCTGAGACCACATTTAACACACAAAAAGTATGATAATCAGATTTAACCCACCATGGATTCTTTTGAGGCATTAGGATTCCTTCACAAGGCAGAAGTGAGTGGCTGGTAGGGCTTACTGCCACCGCCACTGCTGTCCCACACTATATTAAATAGGAACTTAAAAGCCTTATTCACAGTTTCTCATTCTCACAAGGCTTGCAATCCCTATTAAAATTGGCATAGGGAGGCAGCTGTGGTGACAGCAAATAATCAGTGAATAATCAAATCCACAAAAGTGAAACCTACAAATGTGGACGGCTGACTGTATTTGGTTTCTACTTTTCTAATTGTAAGTTAAAAATGTACTCAAATAAGAGGAACTCAGTATCTGAGAATGTGAACTGCAACTCATGAATGCCTACACTGGACTAGATGTGTAGCCTTCTAGATACCACATAGTTCTGTATTACTTTTGCTAGAACAGACAAATACAGCTGTGCTTCTGGAAGTAAAGGCTTTGTAACTCCTGCATATTTCCAAGGACATGAGCTTTTAAACATTAAGGATAGGATTTAAAAGTCAGCCAAGCAGTTTGTCCTCCTCACATTTTGTCTTCATATCTGAATGAGTGCCAGTTTGCACAGATTGTGTGTCAGTTTAAATACAACAAACAGGCATCAGTCTGCTTGAAATCATTCCACCAAAGACTTCTAAAACTTTAGGTAGTCGGCAAACAGTAATGGTTGTTACACATTAAGTTGCTTTGTAGAATTATAAAACAGCTTTTTGTGTGCTTTCAAATAAAGTGTTGTCATCCACTAATGAATGAGATACCATCTGTAATAATTAAGGTTACTCTACTTGTTTTTCCCCTGCAGCAAAACTTCTGAAGGTTTGGAGAAGATAGTGAGAAAACTAACAAGGAGGACTATAGCAATATTGTAAGTACTATACTGAAATAAAGCATACTACAAAAAGTCTGCTCACATATATTTGATGAAAAATTAGTTGTGTAAAAGGGTTGTATGGAATGTAAGGGGCAAGATAGATAATAGCAGTCTTGTTAATTTACAAGTATTGCTTCATTCTTGAGAAATTTAAAGTATATCCTCTGTAATGTAATCAGGAATCCACCAGTATCACAAATATCTTTTTTTTCTCTAACAGAGATTGATATAGTTTATATGCATTTGTTTATTTAAAACTATCAGAATTTAGAAAATCGTTATAGTTTTGTAGGGTTGTCATTTGTTTTAGTGACTTATTGTTTAGGTTATTTTACAGAATTATTTATTTGCTGATTTATTTATGTATTTCATTATTTATTTATTTGATTATTTAGTAAATTATTTATCTGATGAATTATTAATACATCTTCATGACAAGCTTTAAATTATTTATAACTTAATTTTGATTTTATTGCTTTTCGACGCTGCATTGTTACTGACTAGTTTTTTTATCCTCTTACTTGCTTCTTGAAAATTAAAGTATTAGCTTTGAGGCAAGTTTATATTCATTGCAAGACCCATAGATATTTTTTTCCTGCATATGAAGTATTTTCCCTTGTAAATACACATTTTACATCGGGGTTGTTGTTGTTGTTTTTTGTTACCATGACTATGTACTTGCTTACCTGTGCACACTTCTAGTCATGATATACCATATTCAATGCAAAGATAAATGTTTAACTTTTAGGATGGGAGTGAAAAATTTTTAAAAGTACAGATAACGTATTTTGCTGTAAATATAGTTGGCCCTCTACATTTGTGGGATTTGCTTTCACGATTTGATTATTTGTTAGTTTCTTCAAGCTCAACTGCTTCTCTTCCAGGGGAACCTTGTCCTTTGGCAGCTCTGATCAGGCCACGCAGCCCTTTACAAACCCACCTCTGGTCCTCTACCTTTTTCACCAGCCTGGCCAGCTAAGGATAGCTTGTAACTCAATTTCTCAGCACCACAAGTCCTCTCCTGATGCCCCCCATCCCCAAAGAAGGAGGTGGAAGAGAAAGAGGAAGTATTGGGCCATGATGTTGACCTGGCTATTTCCCTGACCTGGTTTAGACCGTGGGTGTCAGTGCCTCCCACCATACCTCAGCCCCCTTCCCACAGACACATGCACGTTTTCATATTTGCAATTTTTCATTTTTGTGAGGGTCCTGTGCCCCTAGGTGGAGGGACAACTGTATTCTTTATGGATCAAGAGTATCACTGTGATGAAAAAAAAACCTCTCTTGACTCAACCCTCTATTTATATAAATATTTGTTTCATGATTATGTGGTAATAGAAGTTCATTGGCAACAGTAATTTGGTTTACGTTTCCAAACAGCTTTCAGAATATATATCGCTGATGCAAAAAATTATTGAAAACTTTTCTGAGATCAACTTGAATAGACGTTTCTTTGTAAATGTCCCATGGATCATTCCATTCCATTCCATTTCAAAGATTGATTATAGCATAATTGAAATTAGGCGCTTGTGAGCTGTGCTATCTTCTACCTCTGAAGTGCTCTGTTTCATTATTGTAAATATAATACATTTTTATTTATTTTAATATTTATATCCTATCTTTTCTCTCGTATGAAACTCAAGGTGATTCATAACATTTCTATGATTCTATGATTCTATGATAACATGGATTTAAAAAACACACACACACAACTATAATGACTGGTTTTTAATTTAGTTTATTTTCATGTGAATGAAAGTACAGCAAACCTCCCCCTCCATTAGAAGGCATTTCTGCCGCAAACAGTTAATAGTCTGAAGTTTAAATAAAAAGGCCTTTGGCCTGCTGGTAGAAGGAGGACAGCTGAGTAGAAACAGCCACCAAACTGTCCACTTATTTGTTCTGACCAACTGTGCTTGTAAGACCAAGAGAAAGCCTTCCCCTTGGCAAGCTCATCATGGATTTATTTAAAATATGTATGTGCCACCTCCCAAGATAAAGCTCTCTCAGTGCATCTTACTGAACATTACTAAAGCATAAAACATGTTAAAAATAGAGATAGAACAATCTGATTTCAAAACTAAAAATGGCAGGAGTCTGCTTAGTGGTGAAACTTTATTAGCCCAGCTCTCCAAAGAATCATTCACACTGCATAATTATAGCACTATTATTCCACTCCAACTTCTGTAGCCCTGTCCTATGAAATCCTGAGTTTTATAGCTTGATGAGGCACTAGGGCTCTCTGACTGAGAATTCTAAATGGCCCTCTCTAAACTGCCAAATCCAGTATTCCATGGGACAGAACTATGGCAACGGAAGTGGAGTATCAGTGCTATAATTCTGTAGTGTGAATGAGCCACTGGTTATTTCCCCCAGTGGTTTCATGTAGATGTTGAGAAATATCTGGATGGAACTTCGTGACACTACAAAGGCCAGTAGCCATGAGGTGAAAGAAACCTTTCTCAGTCTGCTTCTCTCTAAAGCAGTGGTTCTCAACCTGTGGGTCGTGACCCCTTGGGGGGGTCGAATGACCCTTTCACAGGGTCGCCTAAGAACATCCGAAAATATGTATTTCTGATGGTCTTATGCTCCATTCCCTCCTCGGTGGTGGTGCGCAAGCGCGAGCCACGCGCTCATGTCCTCCTGCCCCCTTTGAAGTACCTTACTAAAGAAAATTTTCTTGGCATCGAGCGAGAGTGAGTTGGAAGGGCAATCTCCGACCAGCCACTCCGAGGCTCAAACAAAGCTAAAAACATCTAGTATAAGGAAGTCTGAGAAGGCAAGAATTAAAAAGAAGGTGAAAGGAAAATTACCTGGTAATGCAGTTAAGTCTGTTAAGGGCGGGGAAGGGGTCCCAACTGCTCCTTTAACTTCCAGTTGCCATGTTGAAAAGAGGCGTTCAGAAAGCAAGGGAGGGGGCTATGAGAGGAAAGAGCTCTCCTGACCAATCCAAGCTTGTCAGCAACACAACCAATCTCACTCAAGCATGTGAGCAGCCTCTGCCAGGAGAAATGGCAGCCTCTCAGTCAGCAGTTCCTTGCCCTTCTGTATTGGCGAATACAGTAGCGCAGGGCAATTTAGCTTTGTGTATGGTGTCATTATTCACTAGGAGTCAAACTGCAGTGCCTATGGAATGTAAAGAAGTAAGATTTGAACCTCCTGTGTCCTCAGTGTCTTCCCAGGGGAGTGTGTCTGAGTGTAGTAGGGAGGTGATAAGACAAATGATTGCTGAAGAAATGGAGGTGCATGTTAATAGGCAAACAATATTAGTGAAATGATTTCACAAAATACATAACAAGTTTAAAAGATGTATTGCAAGTTGGACAATTCATTGAATTTGACTGTAATGTCATTATTAAGCAGTCAACAAACTACTTCAATGAATCCTTCATTTTCACGTGATTTTCTTGATGATACAAAAGTTATTCAAGCTGAATCAAATGATGCTGGTGTGTGTTTACCAAAAAAAGTCTACCTGTAGGTCCAAAATGACTAGAGTTGAGGAATCTGCTTTGTCACACTCTGAACAAATCTCAACACTGAATCTGAAAGTGATGAGGAACCACTTTTGGCAGATACTCATGGGGATAATGACTCTAAATCAAATTGTTCTATTTCCGAGGAGGAGAATGCAGAAGATGATAATAAAGTGAGATTATTTTCCTCAGATTCTTTTAAAAATTTGCTGAAAAAGGTGTTGGTAACTCTGGGACTGGACAGTCTGGAGAGTGCCACTTCAGATATTGATAAAAACAAGAATGTTGCATCAATTGTAAGGAATAAGCCTACAAAATCTAGTGTTATTCCCATGCCAGATTTATTTTTGGATTTAATTCAGTCTGAATGCAGTGAAACCAAATCTTCAAACTTTATATCATTTATGGTGGACCTGCAAGAAGGCAAAAATATTCTGGATGCAAGTACATAATAAGATAATAAAAATATTAAAAATTGAGTTTACGATGAAGCCTGAAATATACTTGTTGAACATACATGATGGAATAAGATTGTTAAGAAAAAGATCCCAAAGAAAGTTATTAACATATATGATTATAGCGGCTAGGATGACCTACGTAAGTAAATGGAAGCAGGAGGAAACAAGATTGGTTAATTAAAGTATATGATTTAATTGAAATGGACAAATTAACAACAATATTGTCCAAAAATACTATGAAACAATTCAAAGAAGATTGGGAGCCAACCTTATCTATATTTGAAGAGAACTGGGGGAAATTAGCAAAAAAAGGAATAGAAGAATAAAGGTGAATAAACAAAATAAATTAAAAGAGAAAGATAAAAGGCAAACTTGCACATAATAAGGAGCTCCTAACTGTATGTGTGTGTGAGAGAGAGAGACAAAGAGTTTGCATATGAAACTCATATTCTGCCTCAGTCAGGGTCCACATTCACAAAAGCAGATGCCCTACTCTCTTCTCAAGGGAATCCATGGGATCCATTGGGAATCCATTGATGGACGCTTTCTGTGCTTAAAAAAAGGGGGAGGGTTACCAGTTTTTAGGCATTAGAAGTCTATCCAGAGCAGTGATTTAGGGCAGTGTTTCCAATCTATTCGATATTGGAAATAATTAAATAAATAACTAAATAAATAGTAATAAATAAATAACAAAAATAATTTTATGGTTGGGGGTCACCACAACATGAGGAACTGTATTAAGGGGTCGTGGCATCAGGAAGGTTGAAAACCACTGCTCTAAAGGATGGGACTCACCATAATATAACACCTCTTAGCCTCAACCGTGCATTTTTTATTTTCCAGCATAAATTTAGTATCTGTGTAAGACATGAAAGCTCTCTCTGCACTGAGTAAGTCTTGGTGGTGACTACACAGTGCTATTTGTGCACATATCCATCTTTTTGATGGAGGTGCATCTTAGTACGCCAGAATCAGGCTAATTGTACACGTATCGAGAAGGCTGCTATATGCAGTGGTTGTGAAAGGCTCCCTGCACTTAACAGAAGGGTAGCCACTTCCCCAGTCACAGGCAGGCCTCCATGCACAGGTTGCTACTTCTTAAATTGTGGAGAAGTTCTGCTCATAGCCATATGTTCAATGAGAGGAGGGATATATACAATGGACAAGTACACTCTCATTGGGGTACAGTATCAGTGTAAATAAAAGCAGGCGTAGTGAACGAGGAAAATAACACATAGCTACAATAGGAAATTTGCACAATGAAGGGAATACTAATGGAGGCAGTGAGAGAGAAAATGAGATAAAATGCCAATTGAGTACTCTGAACGTGAGCTTATTTTTATCACAAGGAAGGCAGATAATTATATCCAAGATGTCTTGAATTGACTAGAG
The DNA here is from genome assembly GCA_948474755.1 of Ctenosaura bakeri. Taxonomy (NCBI): domain Eukaryota; kingdom Metazoa; phylum Chordata; class Lepidosauria; order Squamata; family Iguanidae; genus Ctenosaura; species Ctenosaura bakeri. The sequence goes on along the minus strand of CAOLHI010003189.1, from coordinate 59,535 downwards.
TAAGGGGATGGTGTGGAAAAGCTGAGGAAGAGGATACAGACAGTTCCAAGTAAATAGTTCTGCATATATTTCATGTGTTTGGATTATTTCAGACACAGAACCATACTTATCTTACATATGAATAAGTAGTTCAGAGTTGCACATGCACATACATGTACACTTACACATAACAGCTGTGATATCAACAGCTATAGATGTTCTACAGTTTTTTTTTTTTTCATTTAATGCATGTACTTCTTTGCCAACACATTTTTTTCTATAGCATTGTGTAGCATGTAGTAGTTGGTATACTGATGAGGACAAAGCCATACCTATAATTGTACCACAGCTTTTATTTTGTGTTTAGTGCTTGAAATGAATTACTATAGAATTTAAAGTTTAACGTTGCATGAGGAAGGATGCATTGTACATTTCAAGTTGAGTTGCTATTGAAATACAGTAGAAATGGCCTCGGTAGATAGGTTTCACTATAGAACTTAAATTATGCATGTGTATATCTAAATTCCTTATTTTGAAATATTGAATGTATGAATATTTAATTGGTATCTTGCTTTAGTATCTTCATATGCTTGCCTTAAAGGAAGCTGTTTCTTTTGATTTATATACATGGATAAAAACTTGTGTATGTATCAATGGCTTCTCTCTCTCTTGTGTTAGATGAATAGCTTTAAATAATTACAGCTTTTTCATACTTAAATTTGCAGAAGTTGTGTAAACCATGTTGACTGTTGGTTGCATTTTCTATTATTTTCTAATAATAATTTTTATAATGAGTGATTTACAAAGGTCAAATATGCTGAAGCATTCAGCAGTAGTTTGAGTTATATTTTCTAAATTAAGTTGAAATATCTCCATAGAATATATTTCCTTTCTTTGAGGGTTTTTGACTTATTTTAACCTTTTAATCTAAACTGATATTCCCTGTGCTAAACTTAATCTGCACAATATAAAAATGCTCATTGGGAAAAGGCCCACAAAGCACTGATACTAAATACTGTCAATGTCTTCTTCTACTTGCTTGTAGTATTATTAAATGCTTCCTGAATGTGATATTATGGTAGTTACAGAATTAACATAAGACATTTTATGCATTGGCCCTTAAAATACCCACTACATAATTACAGCAGTGAAAGCACAGCCAAAGGTTATGTTAAACAAGGAAATTCTTTCACATCCCACTGATTTTCTAGCAAATTTGTCAGAAAAGCTAGTTTGAACCTCTTGTTACCTTTTTTTTAAACAAAAGAATACTAGTGTTTTGCATATTGCTTTTTAATCCTATGTGAAGTTTAGGTGTTAGACATTACAAAAGTTAATAATGATTGCTGCAGTTTTCTTCAAGCAACTCCAGTGTTGAAAAATATCACAAATGCACATGCATGTGCTCACACATAGATTTGTACAACCAGGCTTTTTTAAAAGTAACACTGCCTCCACCCCTTCTGACCCCACTGCTGTTAAAACATCTTACAAGTTAAAGTTGGAAGAACCACTGCATTTTATAAAGAAATCATATGCTCTACTCTATATATGTTTGTCAGGGAATTGTTCTTTCCTTTTCCTATGACAGAACATGTCCAGTTTTGATGGGACGGTGGTAAAATACCTGGGTAGCTTTCTTTGCTGCTAACATTAACACAGGAACCAGGCCACAGGAAAGCTCACCAAGTTCATTAACATACAGTAGCTCTTTGGAAGAATCACCTGCTGGACAATAGTGGTTCTTTCCACATAATAATTACATCTGTATTTCCTAAATGTAAACTATAATTTTGAAAACTGCTGTACTTAATGATTCAAGAACCTGAATGATACTGTTTACTAACTATGTAAAAATAGGAAACATCTGTGTGTTTCTAGTTCTTCTGTGTTGTTTTACCACCCCAATACATACTGTACAGTCCCCCTTACTTCTCTTTCTTTTTTATTTATTTTATTTAAATTAAGAAATGTTATTACTATGCTGTATGTGTCAGGGTTGATCCATGGCTGCTTTTAAAGGACATGCTTGCAAGATTGTGTCTCTTTCTCTCTCTTGCATGTAGTCAGGAGAGGAGGTCCTGCCTTGTTCATTAATGATCATATATAAGCCACTCTGGGAATCTTTGTGCTAAGATCAGGAAATGAAATGTCTTTTACAGTCACTAATTTGCCTCTCTTACTTCTCCATGAGGATTGCCTCTAAATAAAACTTTATTTTTTATGAAAAATTCACTTATATTTGCAAGTTTCTTATGCTCTCTCTGTGTTTGTTTCCATCAGACTAGAATTGTAAAGCTTGAATCAGAAGCCTCTCACTTCAGTTGATGTATGTCCACCACAATTGCAGCATGAGCAAGGGGATAGATACACTTGAATATTTTCATGCAATATATCTAAATGTTATATTCTCCTCATTCCTCTGTATTGTCGAACAGAGGAAGAGAATCTTCAAATCTATCCCAGTAGAAATTTAGACAAGAATGCAAAAGAGAGGCCTGATGCAGAGAAGAAAGAAGAAGAAATAATAGTTGTGAGAAGTACAACTGCTTTAAGTAAAACTGAACAGAGTAGACAGTTGAAAACATAGTGCAATTTTATGTGTGATACAATGTTGAAAGTGACAATTTTACATATAATTTTGTAAAGGATTAAAGAAATCAAAGGTAACGCTAAGGTTACAGGCTTGAATTACAGTTCAAAGAATGGAATTATTTAAGGAGAAGAAAGATGCAAGAAGAAAGAAGTACAGTTCTTCTTGGTCTCTGTCCATCTGGCACATGGATTTGTGTGTATACAAGCTGAAATTTTCAGCAGATAACCTGCCCCTTCAACAGTGTTCATGCTAAATGGTAATGGATTCCATCTTTCCAGTCAGTTTCTCATTAGCTGCCACACCAAAAGCATTGTTTGGAATGCTCTCTCTTATTTTCATTTCTGAGAAAAAGAATTCAACTTATGACTGCCCCATGAGTTTTGGCAAGGAATACTCAGTGATATTCTGCCAGTTCCTTCCTCTAAAATAAAGCCTATAGCACCTGGTATTCATTAGTGATCTTCTATCCAAATACTGACCAGCACTGACCCTCCCTAGCTTCCAAGATCAGATAGGATCTGATTTATTTAGGCCCCATGGATGGCTTTTGTCCTATATTGGTTTCTTAATTAGAAATCTATATTGGTTTCTAAATTACTTAATTCCTTCATGGTAGTATTTTCGTCTGTATTTCATACCTCTGGCATATTCTTTGGATTCTTTTGCAAGTCTATGAACTGAGTAAACAAATTATCACCTAGTGATAGCTAGTTTTTCTGTCACTGTATTTTACCAAACCTGTCTCATGGACGCCAACTCTGATGGTCAGGTTTTACTAGACTGTCCAAGTGCAACTGGTCAGTGGGTTTCAGGGTTCTCCTTTGAGGCAAATACCTTACAGACCAAATATTGTGCTAAAAAAGCACCTGGCATGCCAGTCTTTTACTATCTGTTCTTTGAAGGCATCATCCATGTTCATCTCATGCCCAAATTGAAATGATAAGACTGAGAAGTAAAGCTAGAACTTGTTAGAGATCACATAACTCTCCATACCTCTTACAGAAATTGAGGTGATTTATATGGCTCCTGGCCTTATCACAAAGGGGCTAATCTTGAGAATTCATAATAAACTGGTAGAAGATAAATGGGTTTATAAGCATGGCTATAATGCTCTGAGAGTGAGATTGGAATATTCAAATCACAAATTAAGTCTGGGATGGTATTTGGACATATTCTCCTTTCAAATCTGTTTAAAGATCTTATACAATCATATACAGACGGCATTATTGCCCTTCTAGACTCCCTTTTATGTAAAGATACTCCTTAAGCTGAAGGGATTGTGAGGAACAGGGAACTATAGTTCAGATGTGTTTATTCTGCCCCTCTGTTAAACCTTTCTGGGAAGAGGTATCCTATAGCCATCATTACGGAGGAAGAAATTACACATAATAACAAATTGCTTTAACTGCTGTTGATTAAAGTGATAATGAAAGGATCAAAAATAAGCATTTAATTTCAATTTTAGTGATAGCAGTGTTGATGCAACTTGTGCAGAATTGGAAATTTGCTCATAATTTGGGCACACCTTCTTGGTTACATAGGGTACTAGACATGGTTTTAAATGAAAAATTAATGAAATTAAGGTGTGCAAGAAGAGAGATACACAAGGATGGCTTGTGGAAAAATGCCATTGTTTTATAGAGTTTCTCAATTTTGGAGGACTTGGTATTGTTCCTCTGTCATGCCAGAAATTTTGCATAGATCTTCTCTCTAGATAATCTAATGGATTATATTGAATCTCATGCTGAAGTAACAACAAGACATATGAATTATTAATGCCTTGTTTGATTTGTATACTATGATTGTATCTTGCCAATACCAGTGAATTTGTTATTGTTATATTTGGGTTGATGAATTATTGTATTATTCCAATGATATAAACTTTTACACAGGCATGCCTGTGTGTATGCACGTGCGCACACACACACATATTTTTTTCATTTTATTTTTTATTAAAACATTTGCCCAGTTCTTAAAAAAAGTACATATAAAGGTTGTTATTGTGTTCAACATTTCAAATGGACATCTATACAAAGCAAAAATAAGGATCGTTAATATTCCATGTTGAATATATATTTATAAGTGAACTTATAATAAATTGATTTTTCCACTTTCTTTGCTGTCTATCTGGAATCATCTTTTTGCGCTATCTATTTTTACCTATAAATATGAAACTCCCTTAGTCTTACTTCTAAGTATATTTTTTGGTTTGAGCGCACACTTTCTTTTTGTATTTCTTTACAAAACGTATCTTTGTTTCCTAATTACATTTTTTTACCTTTTAGATGTAAAGAAAAATTAATTCCAATTCAATTCTGTTTGTTTTTCAATTCTCCATACTTAATATGTTTATCCATCTTCTTAATCAAGTCTTGTTTTGAAATCTGTAAACATATGTACTATACATGTCTATAAACATCTATGAGTATGTATTCATCTTATATTTTAAATTTTTTGAATTTTTACACCCCATCTTGTATTTACATATGTTATCACTGGTTCCCAATTTTTGTTCTATTTGGTTAGTTTGTTTTCCTTTTATATAGTGAGAAAGTAGATCGAATTCTTTCAATTCTACTGTTTTTAATATCCGTTGTTCTATCTCTGGTGCATTTGAATTTTTCCAAGATCTTGCAAAGTTCATTCTTGCGGTTGTCACCAAATATAATAGTATCTGAATATTTTTTTGCACAAAATTTTTCTCAAACATAAAAGTCATGTTGAGTAAGAAGAACTCCGGCAGCATAGGAAATGTCACTTGAAATATTTCTTTTATAGCTTCATATATATTTGTCCAGTATTTCTTTGTTATTGGACAAGTTCACCATAAATGATAGAATGAACCTACATTTTCTTTACATTTCCAACATTTGTTGTTTCCTCTATGGTAAATTTTATCTGTTTTTTCTGGAGTGAGGTGGTACCTGTACATCATTTTTATAAAATTTTCTTTTAAGTCTTGGGAGCAGTTAAATTCATTTGTATTCTTCCATGTAGATTCCCAATAGTCTAATGGAATTTCATGCTGTAGATTTTTAGCCCATTTTATCATAACTTCTTTTATTGTCTCGTCTTATAATTTACGAGTTAAAAAGTATTTGTAGAAATGAGAAATCTTTTGTTTTGATTTGGTGAAGATTATTATTTCTAAGTCATTAAATGATCTTTGGGGTGAAAAACCTTCGAGTTTTTGATCCATTTTAAATCGTTCTTTCAATTGTAGATATGGACACACATATTTTGTGTGTGTGTGTGTGTGTGAATATATATGGGGACCTTGTTGAATTTTGGGAAACATGAAGCGATAGCAAGGCAAGGAAGACAAAAATAATTAACAGAAACTTTGAAAGAAATGGGACTCAAAATGTAGAAGAATGAAACTTAGAGGAATCAACACTATTAAGTGAATGGTACTGTACAGTACCAAGTAATGAGAAGACTTTATTGATGGGGCCGTCCATGATAGTAGACTAAGTATCAAAGTTGTGGCATAATGTCATTGTATAGAGAGGCCTGAAACGTGACAAGAATCTTCCAGTAAGTTCTCTTGTCAATGTGGTTCTGAGTGAGAGTTGCAGACCTGCAGCTGAAGTTTGTCTAGTGTTGACAATTCCATGGCACCCTGAATCTTTGTCAGTTGCTTTGGTGATGAGGATGTATGTTTGGCACAAGACAGCATTTCTTCTTGTGGCACTGAAATTTGTCTTTATATTCCTAATGAACCAGTTGTCTTTGGCAGAGTAGCTGTCCCCAGTTTCCATTCAAGCTAAAACATTACCAGTATATTAAAATACATAATGCTGGAGGGTATATCAGAAAGTCAGTATGAGTATTGCTGAATAAATAGGACATAGGATTTGTAGAATGAAAGTTAAAATAGATGGCTCTGCTCATTTTCAAGGAAAAGGCAGCAGGGTTTGTCTATCAACAAATGTTTGAGCTCATAGTGAAGACAACATTATACATTAAGAACTGAAAGGTGCATTTTGCCCATTTGAATCAAAGGAGGTGAAGCTAACATTGCTCTGCTGTTCAGCATTTAATTGTGAAAAGCCTATGGAATAACTGTTACAATGGCCAAGGAAAGAGAATAAATGAGCTGTTAGAGATTAAAATGGGAATTGAAATTTCTGTGATAACTGCTTGTATCAAACCAAAGAGCTGACCCTGTGGGTTGTTGTTTTTTAAGTAAAAAAGGGTAAACATTTGTTCTTGATTGAAGTAGGAGTCCCACGAGGAGAATGTTGTGGAAACACGCCAAGTCAAGAGGAAACAAAATGAGCATGAGAAAATTTGTTATGATATGAACTTGTGGGCACAGTCCTGGCAGCCAAGGTGGACAGATGATATGATGATGTGATAAACTCTTTTGAAAACAATAAGAATTCTTGTAGTACAAGGATGGGGGTGTGTGTTTTAATAAGAACATTAACAATTGTTGCTGCGTAGGTCAGCGAGATGTCATGTGAACATAACCATGTGAAAAATCACAGCCAATTAAATCACTGCCATGTATATATTATTTCCAAGATAAAATGGTTATTAGTGTTGACTTGACTGTAGTTCTTCTCACTTTCACTTTTCACTTTCATACTCTTTGTTCAATATGACCCTTTTCTTTTGTAATTGTTCAGCCATTGTTGTTGTTCCTTGACTTCTGTTTGCTAAAAATATTTGATTTATGCCTCATCTTTCCTCATAAGAACTCAGAGTAGTTGTGATCTACATAAAACCAAAACAGGTAAGATTACAAATTTTAAAAATATCCAAAACCACAGATCTAGAATCATAAATTACACATATCTAAAATTACCATGATCTAAAATCATATGTTACTGCTGCCTGCTAAAATGAAACAAGAACAATGCAAAAAAAGACTCCGGGCATGAAACATCACTGAGAGGATAAAAAGTGGAGATGTGACATTTAAAATTTAATTGGTTAAGTTGCACCATTTCTAGTGCTGTCCTGTGAGAGTTTACACAAGAATGAATATAACTATGAGTTACTCCCCTATTAAGTATGTGGAAAGATGTAGTTTTCAAAACTTTTTTATAGACTATATTATGCCCTCCTAATTAGTCAGATTGTTTTAATTCTTTAAAAATTATTGTTTTTAATTTCAGTGAAAAACAAAACTGCAGCAATACTAGTCATTGCCAAAAGCCATCTTAGAGGCATTCTTTTCTCCTGTTTCACATAGTCAATGCCTTTTCTAATCATGATGCATATGTGCTTTATCTAAGGATGTACTATTACATCTAATGTTAGGACAAAATTATTGATTGTGAGGATGGACTTGAAATAGAAACTACTGCCACTATTCTGGTGTGTGTGTGTGCATGCACGTGTGTGTATGAGAGCCCCCCTGTTCTTTGCAAGTGATGGCAAAATCTGAAAGTTATTTTTAAAAAAACGAACGGCCATCACTGACTTTAAGAATGATTAGAGGACTAGCAAGAGTCATTTCAGAAGGAGCAGATGACCAGCTAACTGCTTAAGTCTTTTATATGTCGGTCTTCTGCCCCACCCTGCCAAAAAGTTATGCTCCCCCACAGTTAATGTTCCTGTGCAGGAAAAGATATCAGACAATGGAATTTCCCTAACTGGTATGCAGTGATTTACCTAGCAAGTTTGATACTTGGAACAAATCATTTTTAACACGTCTTCTTTTATATGACAAAATTCTTTTCAGTGATAATTATGAAATGAAAGACATAGTAATAATGAGCAGAAAAGAAACACAGACTGAAAATTTTATTTTATTGAACTTTGTATATATGATCATGCCAAGAAATATATGAACAATAGTAAAAGGTAAAATAAATATTGCAGTACCAAAAAGGAAAAAAGTAATAGATAAATACCTTTTCATCACCTTTACATATTTAAAAAGTGAAAACTTACACTTTTATATTGGTGTGTTGCAGTAAAAAAAATAACATTACAGTTTCTGTTTTCACACCTTGCTTTCTACAAATTTGTCAATGAGTTTGTCAAATTGATTTTTCACAATAGATAATTACAATAGACAACATAGCCAGGTTTGTCAATATATTTTGTTCATAATTGATTGAGAATGTTTTTTATTTAATGTATAAGACATCAAAATGTGGAGTACTAGTATATACCAGTGGTGCTTACTTCTGAATAGAAGTGACTAAGCTTGCCATCAATGACAGCTCCATTGGCACAAGAAACATCTCACACTCTTACTGTAATGACCTGTAGTGGTCACAGACTACAATGCTCAAAGGCCTTTGTGGTTAATCAGCTTTCACGTTATCCTTCCCCCGCACCTCACTTCACCCTGGCCATTTGGAGAAACATGCGAAATGTCTGACTCTGAAGGTATGGATGTGGGGAGAATGGGTACAAAGTTGTGTGACTGGCTGGGGACAGTTTTCCATTTATGATTGCAAGCAGGAGGTATTTGCATTTGTGAATGGGGAGCAATGAAAATGCTAGCACTTTGAAAAGGCCATCAATACTGCCAGTTTATTGCCTTCACTCTGAGCAGGCTGCTCCCACCAGCCCACCTTTGATACACCACTGCTATTGGTAAGGTAACTTGGAAAGGGGAATGAGAGGAGAAGGATTAAATGAGTGTCATCTTCTTCCTCTGACCATCTTCTCAGTCTCAGCCTCGTGTTTTGCTATTCTGCATTCAACTGTAGAATGACAGTGACTACACATAATTTGACTTTAATGTTACAGTACTTTCAGTTAAATTGCTGTTGTGAGTTAATTGGGTTAATTATGAAAATACGTAATCCATATTCTGCCATATTTTTTTTAAGAAATTTCCAATATCTCCACATGTCTCTTTCCTTGGCCGCACTTCTGGTTCTTCTTCGTGGCCTCTGTGCCTTCATACACTAGGAGCTTTAGCGCCTGCGCGGTAGCGTTCGGAAACTTCTAGAGCTTGTTCGCTTGGCGGGAACCCCTCCCCCACGCCGGTACTGCGCATGCTCCTCCCGCCGAGCAACGGTCTCTCCTCAGTTCTTTCTCGTCCGCCGTCGCGTACGGAAGGTTCTTTGGTTTGTTCCTCTCACTTTTGTGCTTGGCTTGCTGTTTTCACGGTTTTACGGATTTTGGACTGTCTCTGACCTCTCTTTCGGACTCCCCCTTCGGCTTTTGGTCTTTTCGGATTTTCGCAGTTTGGCGTTCTTCGTCTTATGTCCGCGCTCTTCAAGAAGTGCGTGTCCTGCGGGCGCAAAGTTGCCCTCAACGACGACCACAAGGAGTGTCTCTTCTGTTTGGGTGAGTCCCACAACATTCGGACTTGCCCAATTTGCCGGGATTTTACTCCCCAAACTCTCCGCAACCAGTCCGCGAGACTTAAGTCTTATTGTTGGGAACAGTCTCTGCGGGCGATAGACGAGACCTCCACTTCCAAGATGGCCGACAAGAAGACGACCACGCCATCGACGGTATCGGCGGCTGCTGTTCCGTCCACCTCGTCGGTATCGGGCTCGGTACCGGCGAAAACGCCGATCTCGGCGTTACCGAGGATCCCGAAGCTGTCGGCGGCTGCCAAGTCAGCGAAAGGATCCTCGACGGCGAGGAAGGCTGAGGCTCCCCTGACGGAGACGCCTGCTAAAAAGCGCCCTGCTCCGGACGGAGTCAAGGGCAAGGAGAAGGAGAAGAAGAAGAAGAAGAAGGAGAAGAAGCGCTCCCCGGCTGGGGACGTTCAACCTCCTACTCCTCCTCCTACTCAGCAGCCTTCCAAAGGGCGAGGCGAGTCCGTCGATCTCTCGGATGATGAGATCGAGGACGTTCCCCAACAGCGCCCGGACTCGCCTGTGGCAGACCCTCCAACCCTGGTGGAGGAGCGCCACCGCCCTCCTAGCCGTCGCAGGTGGGCCGACCTGCAGCAGAGAGAGCCCTCTGCTTCTCCGGAGCGGCGTTCGACCTCCTTCCGGTCCCGGTCCCGCTCTTCCGAGCGTCCGGTGGCCTCGCCGCCTCCTAGGGAGACAAGAGAGGAACAACCTCGCTCGTCTGCCTCCAGATACACCTCGGCGTCCTACGTGGCCAGGTACGCGAGGGAATCTGAATGGAGAGAGCGCCCGGCCTCTTATCGGTCACATTCGCCATCGTACCGGGATCGGTACCATCGTGGCCCGAGTCGCTGGGAGACCTTCCGGAGGTCCCGGTCACCTCGTCGACAGCGCGAATCGCGCTCGCCTAGAGGGGACGAGGCTCGCTACCGTCGACGCCGAAGCCGATCTCCGTCGGACCGCCGCTCCTTCAGCCGCTCTCCCTCTCCTCGATATCATAGGGCGAGGGAGCCTTCACCTCGGTATCGGGCGATATCGCCACCTCCTAGGGTCACGGCAACGGTGACGCGCCCTACGGAGTCGGTGGTGACTGAGCGGGCTACGACGACGTCAGCCTGCCAGACTACCCCTGTCACCACTAAGAAGGTGAAGTCAGTAGTCAGCCAGCCCAAGCGGGACGCTGCTACTACCACCGCCCCGGCTGCAGAGAAGCCTAGGAAGGCAACACCTGTGGCGACTACGAAGGAGCCGGCAAGCGAGCGGCGAGAGGACTCACCGACCTCACAGTCGTACGACTCGAGTGCGGAATCAGAGGTGTCTGAGGCGGCCTCCCAGGAGTCTCCTCCGCTGGGATTCGGGGACCCGATCCCAGATTCTGCTCCAGAGGACGTCCACCAGTTCTCTGCGATGCTGCTCCGCATGGCTACTACCCTCGACCTGAAGATCGCCGATGCGGAGCCGGAGGACGACGATCCAGTTTTCTCCGTCTTTGAAGGGAAGCAACCTGCCACGGCCCCGCTGCCTCTCCTGCCCCGGGTATCCAGACTGGTGAAGGCCGCCTGGGATAGGCCGGCCTCGGCTCAGCCGATACCGCAGCGGTTGGAACACCTCTACAGGGTGCAGAAGGATAACGCCGGTTATCTCTTTAATCACCCTGCACCGAACTCTGTGGTGGTCGAGTCGGCACAGACGAAAGGCTCCGGCAGGCAACACACTACCCCGCCGGACAAAGAGGGCAGGAAGTTGGACGCCTATGCAAGAAGGTTCTATTCCGCCGCCTCCTTGCAGATCAGGCTGTCCAACACTCAGGCTTGCCTCGCGGCATACCTGAAAAAGGTGCTCGATCGCCTGCAACCGGCGATGGAGGCGGTACCGGAGGACATCCGCCAAGCCTCCTCCGTGATCTTCAACGAGGCCATCTCCATCGCTCGGCAGCAGATGGCCTCCTCCAGGCACGCAGTGGAGATTGCCTCCCGGGTCATGGTGGGATCCATCGGCCTGCGCCGCCATGCTTGGCTGCGGCCGGCCGACATCCAGGAGGACACCAGAAGGAGGATTGAAGATCTCCCCTTCGACGGTGAGGGCCTATTCAATTCGTCCACAGACGAAGCTTTGGACAATCTCGTTAAGGCGAGGCTGACCGCCAAGAAGATCGGGCTACAGCCGGCCACGCAAGCCCGCAGGGCCTCCACCTTCCGCCCATCCTGGCGACGATCTTCCACCTCGTCGTTCCAGCGTTCGGCCCAGTCTGGACAGTCGAGACCGTCCTCCGGCTCATCGGCCAGACGCACGATTAGACGACGCCCGGCTTCGTCCAAGAAGTCCTCCTCCGAGACAAAGTCTCGGTTTTGACGTGCCTGGCAGGACCTACCAATACCCACTCTTCAGCCTACCATCAGTGCTCGGAGACCGACCGACTCTGGCTCGACATCTCGCGGAGTGGCAATGTGTCACTACGGACTCTTGGGTGCTTTCCATCATCCGTCTTGGCTACGCCATCGAGTTTCTCGATATTCCTCCTCGAGGCGTTTACTATTCCACGCCGTCGAGTCCGGCCCTCCTGGAAGAGATCCAATCCCTCCTCCAGAAAGGGGCGATCGAGCAGCTCCCGCAAGAGGCCAAGACCACCGGCTTCTTCTCCAGGTACTTCACGGTACCGAAAGCCGACGGTACCCTCTGGCCGATCCTAGACCTCAGAGGGGTGAACTACTACATCCGCCCCAAAAGGTTCAAGATGGTCACGATACCGTCGATCCTGCCCTTCCTACATCGAGGGGACTGGTTCGCCTCCATCGATCTCCGAGACGCATACTTCCATATCGCCATTCGCCCGCAGCACAGACGGTACCTCCGCTTCGCAGTCGACGACACCTGTTACCAGTACAAGGTGCTGCCGTTCGGACTCTCGACTGCCCCAAGGGTCTTCACCAAGTGCATGGCCCCGGTGGTATCCTTCCTGCGGACGAAGGGTGCTTCTGTCTTCCCTTACCTCGACGATTGGCTGTTGGTGGCGTCCTGCAAACAGAGACTTTACCACGACGTCCACATGACGTTGTCACTCCTGACCCGCCTTGGTCTACGGGTGAATCCGAAGAAGTCCCACCTCGAGCCGGCGAGGATCTTGGACTTCATCGGGGCGACGCTCGACTCGACCTCCGCCAGGGCGTACCTACCAGAGTCTCGAGCCCAAACCCTGATCCGGGCCGCCGCTCACGCTCGTACGGCCCCGACGTTATCTGCGAGAAGCGTCCAGCAGCTCTTGGGCTACATGGCTGCGACGACCGCTGTGACATATCTCGCCAGGCTGAGAGCGAGACCTCTTCAACACTGGTTCGTCCGCATATTCGACCCCCTGCGAGACGAACAGACACTCCGACTGCAGCTGCCGGGAGACGTCCGCTCATCCCTCCGATGGTGACAGTCGCGATGCAATCTCATGTCAGGGATACCTTTCCAACAGCCGACACCGAAGGTGACGGTAACGACCGACGCCTCCCTGTATGGATGGGGTGCCCACTGCGGCGATCTCAGAGTCCGCGACAGATGGACCGACGACGAGACCGCTCTCCATATCAACGCGCTGGAGCTGCTCGCCGTCTTGAAAGCGCTACGGGCGTTCCGCCACGTCGTAGCGGGGCGGACGGTCCTGGTTCTGACGGACAATACCACCGCCATCTGTTACATCAACAGACAAGGAGGGACTCACTCCACAACCCTGCTCAACATTGCACTCGACTTGTGGGAATGGTGCATTCGCCTGCAAACGCATCCCGTGGCAGTTCACCTGGCCGGGCAGGAGAACACCACGGCAGACGCCCTCAGCAGGGACACCTCATCCCATCACGAATGGTCTCTCTCCGGAGAGGCGTTCAGACTGATTCGGGACCGCTGGGGCGAACCATCGATCGACCTCTTCGCGACCAGGGAAAACGCGAAGTGTCGCCGATTCTGTTCCAGAGCGGGCCACAATCGTGCCTCCATCGGGGACGCTTTCCAGTTTCCGTGGACCGGGGAACTCCTCTACGCGTTCCCGCCGTTCCCGCTGCTCGGCCGGACGATATCGAAGATCCTCGCCGACCGAGCCGACGCGATCCTGGTAGCCCCGTACTGGCCAAGGCAACATTGGTTCGCACCCCTGCTACAAGCCGCACGAGACGACCTGCTCCGGTTGCCACCGACACCGGACCTGCTCTCCCACTCCGGCGGCCGAGTCCTCCATCCGGACCTGCCACGCCTGGCCCTCCATGCCTGGAGGATATCGCACTAGACGATCCCGTGCTCGGTACCGTCCTCGTCGCGGCCGGGAAGGAATCCACCCGTCGCAACTATCAATACAAGTGGCGACGCTTCCTGACCTTCGCTAACGAGAGGAGTGAGCCGGTATCGCCCGCGGGGCTCTCTACCGTCCTGCATTTCCTCCTGCACCTCCGGCAACAGGGGCTGGCGTTTCCATCCCTGAAGGTGTATCTCTCCGCGATCGTGGCATACCAACCGCCACGGTCGGCTGCCTCGACCTTCTTCAGGAACGATACCGTTAAGCGGTTCCTGAAAGGACTTCATCATCTCTACCCGCCGGTATCGCTGCCGCTACCGCCGTGGTCCCTCTCGCTGGTGCTCTCGCAGCTGACAAAGCCGCCCTTCGAGCCGATGGCGACCTCGGATGATAGGCTCCTGACCATGAAAACTGCCTTCTTGGTAGCGGTGACCTCAGCGAGGCGAGCGGGTGAGATCACAGCTCTTCGATCCGATGAGCCCTTCACGGTCTTCCACAGAGACAAGGTGGTCCTGAGACCTGACATCTCGTTCCTGCCTAAGGTGGTGTCCAGTTTCCATCTCAACCAGGACATCATCCTGCCTGCCTTCTTCCCGAACCCGACGACACCGTTGGAGCGGTCTCTCCACTCCCTGGATGTGCGTCGGGCCGTGGCCTTCTACATGGACAGGACTGCTTCCTTCCGACAGACGCCGCATCTCTTCGTTTGCTATGGGCGACGTCGGAAGGGCCTCAAAGTGTCCACCCAGCGCTTCTCCAAATGGGTGGTGAGGACTATTCAACTGGCGTATGAGCTCGCGAGGAAGCCTCCGCCAGTCCTGCTTCGAGCCCACTCCACCAGAGCGGTGGCTACTTCTGCGGCCCTCCTGCGAGGAGTTGACCTGCATGAACTCTGCCGTGTGGCGACCTGGTCCCAACCATCGACCTTCGTGCGCCACTACAGGCTCGACTGCCGGTCGCGCAGAGATGCCCGGTTTGGACGTGAGGTGTTGGCTTCCGTGCTGTAGGACCTGACCCGCCGTCCGACCGGTAAGCTACACAGTCTCCTAGTGTATGAAGGCACAGAGACCATGAAGAAGAAGAACAGGTTGCTTACCTGTAACTGTGGTTCTTCGAGTGGTCATCTGTGCCATCATACACATCCGCCCTTCCTCCCCTCTTTCTCAGGTCCCTGTAGGTTCTACGGCGGACGACAGAACTGAGGAGAGACCGTTGCTCGGCGGGAGGAGCATGCGCAGTACCTGCGTGGGGGAGGGGTTCCCGCCAAGCGAACAAGCTCTAGAAGTTTCCGAACCCTACCGCGCAGGCGCTAAAGCTCCTAGTGTATGATGGCACAGATGACCACTCGAAGAACCACAGTTACAGGTAAGCAACCTGTTCTTTTTGTGCTAACCCAACCACCTTAGATGACATATGAAGAACATCAGTTTGCTTTTTTTTTTTAAGCAAACAAGTTACAGTTTTCTGAAGAATGTTGCTAATTTTAATAGAAACATTGTCTACAATATATATGAGATTGGCACAAATAATTAATTAATAAAAAATTAATTTCAGATATATCAATCAGGTTCACACTGTGCTTAGGCGGGTCAGTGAAGTT
This sequence comes from Ctenosaura bakeri, assembly GCA_948474755.1. Classification (NCBI taxonomy): domain Eukaryota; kingdom Metazoa; phylum Chordata; class Lepidosauria; order Squamata; family Iguanidae; genus Ctenosaura; species Ctenosaura bakeri. The sequence continues at coordinate 43,807 of CAOLHI010003189.1, read as the reverse complement.
TACAGCACTATTTAATTGCAAAGAATGACTTGTACTCCGTAACGTAATGTTTTAGATTTCACATATTTTTTTTTTTTTTTTAAAGGATCTTCTGAAAATCTGTTACATTGTTAGTACTATTTTTGTTGCCCAACAATAGGAACTTTCTAACTTCTATAGCATAGGCCACATTTTTCACTAGGGTGTCATGTACTTCATCTGTCACTTGCAATTTCATAATGTTTCTAACATTGTGTGAAGCAAATGATAGAAGAAATCCCACCACATCCTGACCATTTCAGAGAAGGACAAGCACATATGAGCAAATCATGAGCATCTGTCACATCATTGAAAAATTTAAGGAATTGAGTCATTCATTGATCATGTGCTTCATTGACTATGCAAAAAACATTTGATACCATCTGACATGATTCTCTTTAGAGGATACGTGCTGACATGAGGATTCCAAGCCATCTTAGTGAACCTTTTTGGAAGGATTTTATTTATTTTTTTCACTGGCCACAAATCCTTGTGCAAAAGCAAGAGTTTTTCCAAACAGCAGGCTAAAAGAAATGGCATATTATGTCATCGGCAATCAAATACATCTTGCATTCTTTTAGACCTGTAGAAGAATGTGAAATGGGCTGGAATGTCTTCAAAGTATTCTAAGGGATTATTTTATGCATACTGATTGGCATCCTGTTCATTAGTTATGAGATCGGCTGCCGGACTTACAGTCTCATAACGTTTGGGATTCCCATTTGTGGTCATTAATGACACTGTGTTCACCTGACAGGTCCATATGTAATTGGACAGTTTCTTGGATATCCTGTACCAACACTGTTGAGGGCTTTGAAAGTTATGACATTATGGCCCTACCATTATGCAGAATGTGGCAGCCACTTCAGGTGACAAATGCTGAGGGATGTGGAGTTAGTGGTAAGGTGTTGGAGACAGAGCTACATGCGTTATTCAATATGCACTACATCCTGTTGCTCTTAGGTACATCTCCAGATAATATTCAGTTACAAGATCAGTTGGTTTCTCTGCCTATAATGAGGAAAGGTACCATCTTGTTCTTCCCTCAGATAGCAAAATATCTTGGGCAGGGGCTGAGAGCCAGGTTCAAAATCAAATATGAATCATAGAATCATAGAAATGTAGAGTTGGAAGAGACCACACAGGCCATCCAGTCCAACCCCCTGCCATGCAGGAACACCCTCAAAGCACTCCCAACAAGATGGCCATCCAGCCTCTGCTTAAAAACCTCCAAAGAAGGACACTCTACTACACTCCAAGGCAGCATATTCCACTGGCAGACAGCCCTGACCGTCAGGAAGTTCTTCCTGAGGTTCAAGTGGAATCTCCTTTCCTGCAGCTTGAATCCATTGCGCCTTGTCCTGGTCCCTGGAGCAGCGGTAAACAAGCCCTCTCCCTCCTCTATATGGCATCCCTTCAGATATTTCAACATGGCTATCATGTCCCCTCTTAACCTTCTCTTCTGCAGACTAAATATACCCTGCTCTCTAAGTCTATCCTCATAGGGCATGGCTTCCAGGCCCCTCACCATTTTGGTCGCCCTCCTCTGGACTTGCTCAGCTTGACCATGTCCTTCTTGAATGGGGGTGCCCAGAACTGGATACAGTATTCAAGATGAGGTCTAACCAAAGCAGAGTACAGTGGTACCAGTACTTCCCTTGATCTAGACACCATACTCCTATTGATGCAACTGAGAATTGCATTGACTTTCTTGGCTGCTGCATCACACTGCTGACTCATGTTCAGCTTGTGATCTATTAAGACTCCTAGATCCCTTTCACACATACTGCTATCCAGGAAACCAGCTGTCTGTGAAATACATATGTTACAAAAGTCTGGCTACTATATATTGTACTAGGTTTAGTTTCCAAACATTTTTCAGGGTCAGACCCACATAGAGTTTTTTTCAGTAATCTAAAGGCAAGACATGAAAGATATGGATTACTGTGGCCACATCTGCCTTCCTCAGGAAGGAACATGCTGTATTTGCTGGTGTATAAGACTCACTCCCCCCCCAAAAAAAATACTGTTTGAAAATGTGGTGCGTCTTATACACTGGTGTGTCTTATACGCTGGCAAATAGAATTTGCCAGTGTATAAATGGGGTACGTCTTATACACAGGTGCATCTTATATGCCAGCAAATACAGTAGTTGTTGAACCACATGAAGCTGGGCATACATACTCCTGGCTCCTGTTCCTACTTGACGATCAAGGATGCAAACTGTATATCTGAACCTGAGCACTTCTAGAGCAGGTTATCCTCTCAATCCCAGGTTGGGCTTTTTGCTGACAAGTAGAGTCTCTTGTTTGTACTGAGCCTTACTTTATTCTGGCAACAATTAAGGTCTTTCATATGTTTGTTAACAGTTGCTGCAAAAGAGCAAGGGAAGGCTTCAGTCACTGTACAGATAGTATCCAGCCCCTAAATTTGAGATGACCTCTTGTAATGATTCCATCTGCTTTTCTTTTCCAGTGGTCGCCATATTGTCTGTGACTATTGAACACACTGTTTTGTGGAAAAGTGGAGACACCACTCTCTTTGGTTGTTGTTTTCTAATTGCACTTCTGTTTTTATTGTTAGTTGAATTGAGTTCCCCACACATGCTCATGTCTCCCTTTTGAATCTGTATGGTTCCATTCACTGTACAAAGGAGTAGTATTGAATTTGAAATCCATTGCCATCTTTGAACCTTTTGAGCTGAGACATTATAGTGGATTTTAGAGTTTTATTTACATATGTATGCATGTATATATCAACTTTATAAGCTTATGTGTAAAAGTGGGAGGAGGAAGAATATTAATAGTCTGAATTGAGGGAAAGGCTAACGTATACATTTTGAGGGCCTGTACAATATAAGTTTTATAATTTTATATGCCTTTTAATGTGTTAATTGTTTATATGCTTTTAATTTTTTTTTAACCTTTTGGAATCTGCCTTGGATCCCACCTTGGGAGAAAAGGTGGCATATCAATTCAATAAATAAATAAATAAAGCAATAAATACTGGTTATCATGTTGGAATTGGACTGAGGAGATGCAGTTCAAATATTCATTCAGCTGTGAAACTCACTGGGAGATCTTAAGCCAGTTATGTTCATATAGCTAGCCAACCTCAGAAGTCTGTTATGAAATTAAAATGATGGATGAGGTATAGGACAAAGTACACTGCCCTAAGGTGTTTATAGGGAGGGCAGAATATATATGGAATACAGATTTTAAAATTAGGCACACAATATTTCAGAATCAGAAGGCACACCAGAAAGTAAACATTGGATCCTCCATGAAAATCCAGTGAAGCAGAACTAGTGTGGTTTGCAGTGCCTGCTCTGAGCTGTTTCTTGGTCGTGCTGGAATGGAATGGGATTTTATTACCTATTAAATCCCACTGTTTTGACCTGAATGAAAATAGTGTAATCTGCTTGAACACACAAGGTCCAGTATTCCATATAAGTTCTCATTTAGCCCTGAGTCCCAGGGGTACATGGAGGTTTTATAATTCTTCTGAAAAGCTTTGAAATAGGATAGTAGTGGTGAGTATACTGTTAGCTTTTGAGAATGATATGTAGTACTAGGAAATATACCTTGTATTGCCCAGGTTGGTGTTCATGCTTTTGCATAGGATTTGAATAAACAAATACCTACAGTGGCTAAATTACTTCCATACCAAATTTAATGCAAAACAGATGAAACCCAGCAGTTTTCTGAAGCAAAAGTCAAATTTTGAAGATTGGCCCCAAGCTTGTACAAAAAATTTTGGGACATCAAAATATCAGCCATGAACCTATTGCTGGTGCAGCTATTTTGGCATAGGTGCAGTGTGGCGTGAGTGGCCATAGGTGCTGCAATGACAACAGTGAAGGTGGGATAGAAGCAAAAGCCATTCCAGCCAGGAGAGAAGGCTTTCCTATTGCCTTCTGCCTAATAACAGAGCCAACCCTGCTGTTTCTTCACCTTCTGCTTTCTTTCACTGCTCTTCCACCACTTGCTGTATACTGTAAAATGCCCTACCTTGGTGTACCAGACTGTTACACTGGTGTAAATTACTAACAGGATTCTTTCCTTCAAGGTCAGTCAAAATTGGCTTATAAATGTGCATTCTGGAGCAAATCCAGACAGAAATCCAAATTTTTTATTTGGAGGTACTTCTCAATAGTATCAATATAACAGGAAAACAAAACATTATATTGGTACTATTGAGAAGTAAATGGCTGTAGAAATAAAGAAAAATGCTACAATATACATATCACAGCTATCATAGTCCATTTTTCTTATGGATTATTTATTTCATTTCAGACTATATTATCATTTGGTGAAAGCCCTATTGATTAGCCTTCACAGTTTGACAGGCCTTTTCTTCTAAGCACTTAAAGTTTGAGCTGTCTCAGTCCCATAGGACTTAAAAGAAAGATGTGAGCACCATGAAATTCTTCGTCTGAATGTTTCCAACAGCTTGAAGCCTCTTACAAGAATGCAAAATATTAGCACGTTAGTGTCATTAACCCCTTTAGTACATTTGGTAGCAAAAATAGTTTTTATATAATTGAAATCTGCATTGCCTTTTTATATCTGTGCATTTTTTCTAATCTGAAAAATATGTTATCCTGTGCTTATAAACAGATGCTGCTTTAACAATGCAATACATTATGTACCAAAAATGATCTCTGTTTTAATCATAGATGCTGATTTAATGAGACACACAACCAGCTTACATGAAAAATGGATTTAGGGTGTGATTTAGTTTTCTGTGTATTTTCACTACATAATGGAAATATGGTACCTCATGCTCTAAATTGAATTGTGCTCTGTACAAAGTACAGTATTTTCTTCTTAGTTGTGGACATGCTTGATAGAATAATTTGTTTGTTTCTTCTGTATTCATTTGAAAGAGTTTGCTCATTTTTAGAAATTCTTGTGTAGCTTAAACAGAAAAACACTGGAGTTATTCAAAGGAAAATAAATTTTATCTCTCTTTTTTTCCATTTTGAGCCCCTTTTACTGCTTTATCAATCTCTGTCAATTTGGAGTGGGGGTGGTGGAAGTCTGTTTATATTCATACCCCAAACAGTCCTCTAGGACTACTGCATACTGCATGCTCATGAATTGGAAAGCCAGGTGTGCTAACTTTGCCCCTGAGGTGTGAGAATATTTTGGATATTTAAAATACTTTCTTTTTCCCCATAGCTGCTACCCCTCCCTTAACTTTAATTCCATTAATTTCAGAATGTTATTTTTTTAAAAAAAAATGTTTTATAAATGCTTTGCAAGTCTGCTGCTTATTAACCAAATAAACCTGGTTCTGTCCTAATAATAAATTTGTTTCAATTGACATTTTTACCTTTAGATGCAGCCAAATAGTGCTGTACTGAGGGATTAAGTGTCTTCATATTGTGTTTTTTAATTCAACTGAACCCAGCAGAGTTAAATGTAGTTTGGAAGCACAGGGAAGAATTAATGATTGGAAGATACAGAGTTGGTAAATTATTTATTCTGGCCCCGAGGAAGCTGAAAAGCTGAGTGAAAGACTAATAAATCATTTGTGGTAGTGCTGGTTGTCACTTCCAATTATTTTAGACGGTTTTGTGATAAACTGCAGCACCTGCTAGATATCCCTCCACCATCCCTTGATGCTGGCAATGCAGCTTGTTCAGTCGATTATCAAAGGCAAGTTTATCTAAACTTTCTACAGGTTAAAGGAAGAATTGCTGTTTGTCCTATCCACTCTTAGTTTTGAAGATATCTCTGGTATGTGTAGTATATGGAACCAGACACTCTACATTTCAGTATGCTACCAGCTATTAACACAGAGTTCTTTGTAGACCAAACCAGAAGTGTACTGTTTCACTGCCTCATTTGGGAACATTTATTTAAGTCTGTAACATTTCTTGATCACCACAGTCTAGGATGCAGACTGCTCACTCCAAACCATTGCATTTAATGGAACTTTGCGGGAAAGTTGTCATTTCACTTACATAAGCACTAGAACGATTACTCCCAGAGCAAAGCAATGGTTGATATTTTGAATAATTCTTGACTTCTTAAGGAGATGTTTCAAGATGAACCATTCCAGATAACCACAGATCTAAAAAATAATTCCTCATTTTTATGAAAGTTAAAGATAGACCAAACAGAAGAGGAACACAATCAGGTAATATGTGGTAAACAATAATGTCTGCCCCCATTTTTTTAAATAAAGCAGAATCCATGATGAAGTAGGATCGCTGTGCAATAAAAGCCTCAAATACTGACAACCTAATAGTTATTATCCAGAAGTGCCTTATATCCAAAGGTAGGTGGCATACAAAAGAGCGTTTTTGATTACTCACACGGTGAATGATCATTTGAAAAGTGGTGCTGGGGAAGAGTTCTACAGATAACGCTGGACTGCTGAACAGACCAATAAATGGGTTCCAGAGGAAATCAAGCCTGAACTCTAGAAGCCAAGATAATTAAACTGAGGCTGTCCTGCTTTGGCCACATCATGAGAAGACATGACTCACTAGAAGAGACAATAAGGTAGGAGGCAGTAGGAAAGGAGGAAGATCACATTACGTCTAGAAAATACATCCTTGAATGTGTAAGACTTGAACAGGGCAGCTGAGTATGGAGGTCTGTAAGTCATAGGGTCACCATAAGTTGACAACAGTTAACAACAATTATGGTGGATGAATTTCAGTATCCATCTATTCATGTAGTGCTCATTAATGGTTGCTGATATATTTGGAATGCCTGTTTTTGCCAGTAGCTAATCATTTAATTTATCTTTTTCACAATAGATAAAAACAACCTTAGTATTCCTCCATGTGAAACATAGCCGAATCAAATTCAATTCCATTTCCTAACCTGTAGATTTCTTAACTGTTGCTGTATGGTTTTGTTTAAGGAGGGATTATGGTGCTATTTGTCGATTCGGTAACTTCTGCCAGTGTCTTCCAGATAACACTACATTATATACTTTATGTGTGCTTATAGAGTTAAAGCCATTCTGTTTGGATCCCAGTGAAAACAATATAAAAGCAGTTAGTGAGGTTTCCTTAGTGTGGCAAGGTTCTGAGGTTTCATAATGTAAAAATTTTAATGTGAAAATTTAAATAATGTCTAACTTAGGTACCATTGATTTCAGTGGCAGTGAAGTACAACCAACTTAGTCTGAATCAGATCCATGCACTTTTGTATGCTAATGGATGGTGACGGATCTGTAGCCCAATCTGCCTTCTAGTTGAAAAGTTGATGGTTTTATATACTGTCTTTGTAATGCTTTTCTTTAGAACTGACTTTGGTCACTCAGATACATCTTTACTTTGAGTGCAAATAAATTTCAACATATTGCCTTTTGATCGTAGTATTCTCCTTAGCCATGGCATGGGCATCCATGGGTTAGGCAAGGCATCAAGTGACTATGTTTCTGTTGTTCAACTGATATCTCGAAGAGTAGGGTTGAGGGGCTTTTTCTCTGCTAAGTTGCAGCTGTGCTGTGTTGCAGGATCTCTTCCCTGAATGCTTGTAAATAAGTGAAGCTATTGGGTATGATTATTAGGGGATTTGGAGTGATTTTTCGCCATCATGCTGGTGACACTCATCTATTTCTCTGTGACATCTGGATCACATGAAGCCATGCAGGTGACGCACCACTCTCTGGATGCAGTTGAGTGAGAGCCAGTTGACTAAGGATAAATTCTGGTAAGAACAGAAGCTCTACACATGTGTATTTCACACATCCTGTAGATAGGCCCATTGTTATTTAGAGCCAGGTTGAACTACCATACTAGTGACATAAGCAACAAACAAGCATGAGTCAATTCACAGAATTCCTCTAGCAATACAGTACAGCTCAGAGGTCCCATAAGGCAAAACAGGTGAGACAAGGTGAGACATCGTTGTTGGTACCATGCAATTGCTCTTCTACATTTGGTTTTGGCCCTGAAAGACCTAGGCGAAGTGTCGGTTCTTGGAGGATAATTTTAAGCAAACAAAATTGTTTATATTGCACATTGATCATAGGGCATATCTAATCAGGCATTAGTCTTAGCTTTCTATTTTCTGTCCTTGTGTTTGAGCCTATATAAGATAACCTTGACTCTGCCATCTAACAAGCATTAAAAAAATGTTGGTTGATACAGAGAAAGAGATGGAGATAGAGATGTCATTCTGAGTGGTGTTACCTCAACAGCTTCTTAATTTGTAGGCACTGCTTCAGTCCCAACTGTAATATGCACAATTTCTCTTTCCGGTCTGCTCAAAGTGTGACATGGGGAGCAGGACTGGCCTATTCCTTCAGAGAGCAAAGATGGCAAGGAAGAAGGTGGGGAGGTAGTTTGTTAATTTGATTGTAACTGTAATTAACTAAGTTCATCGCCTATAAAGTGTTCTATATTACTGAATGCAGGTGTTACTAGAGGTTGCTGAGTGATGTTGTAGTTCACGAATACTCAGGTCCCAGGGCACCAAGACATGAGGATTTGTCAAAATGAAATAAAGTTGCAGATGCACCAAAATGATGTTTTGTTAATTACATAAAGGTGTTAAAAAGGATGCAGCAATAAAACATAAAGGCAAAGGCAAAGATAGTTCACATCTCTAGTTTATCAGAGTTGTCCTTCCTCACAGTTGCCATTCGCTGGGACCAGTGTAATGAGCTGGACACCGCATTGCAGGTTGGCTTCCTGGGTTAGATTGTGGCAAAGAGAATCGCACAGGACTAGATTGCTGGCCTCAGTTTTCCTTAATATCTTCTCTACCTGAAAATTTCTGACAGTTTCACAGGGAAAAGGGGAGAAGATGACCCTATTCAAACAAAGAAGCAGTTTCCCAGGTATTTGAAGAAGCACCTCTCTCTTCCCCCCTCCCCTCACGCTAGAATGAGATAGAGAGAGAAAAGAGAGAGCAATGTTTTTTCAAACACCTGGGAAACTACTCCTTTGTTTGAATAGGGTCATCTTCTCCCCTTTTTACTGTGAAACTGTCAGAACTTTTCAGGTAGAGAGGATACTTTCCTCAACTTAACTGGTAGTGCTGGGAACCTGAGGCATTAATATCATATATTAAAGGTCTCCTTGATGAACTGGTAGGTGTGCATTTGCTGTATTAAACATCTCTTAAGCATATGAAACACATATATTGATTAAACTGAGTGTCACTCTTTGCCTTTTTTTCAGAAATTGTTTGGCTCCTTGGAAATTATTGTTCCACAAACTGTAGTGCCCCAAGACTTAAAAACAACATGTGTTTTGCCTGGCTTACAGGATGAATGATGGCTCTAGCCTGTTGTATAACTTTTTAGCATCTGACATTAGTGACTTTGGTACATGTAGTTAAATTTATAGAAAAATGACATTCCAGATGGAACTTTAATATAACTTCTGATTGAGCTGAGTGTCCTTTTAGAATCCCTTAGCATCTGCTTTGGAAACATGTATGGCATTATTCTAAATTTTACCAAATTAAGCCACCCTCAGGACAAGATTGAAATTTCTTTATTGGTAAACGTGTCATCAGCAGCTTCTTTACAGTACTTTACTTGACCTTGGATAAATCCATTTATTGATCAAATAACAGTGGTGGGACCTCCTACTGTTTCTGATTAGTAAATATAAAAATGTGACAGTTTTTGAAAATTTAAAAGTTCTCATAAGATAGATGTGTGTGTGTGTGTGTGTGTGTGTGTAAGAGAGAGAGAGAGAGCAGCAGAGGCCTTAATTTTAAGTTACTGCTGTTGTCATGTACCTTCAAGTAGTTTCTGACTTATGACAATCTTAAGGCAAACCTATCACAGATTTTTCATGACAAGATTTGTTCAGAGTGGGGTTGCCATTGCTCTCCTCTGAGGATGAGAGATTATAACTTGCCCAGGGCCACCCAGTGGTTTTCTGTGACTGAGCAGGGATTCAGATCTTACTTTCCTAGAGTTTGAGTTAGGTGTATTATTCTGCTTTCCTTTTTCTTCTGAAAGGAAACACATCCTTTTGGAAGAGTTACAAGAGAAAGCATTTACTAGCAATAGTTCAACGAGATAGCGAGTGTACACAGTGAAACATGGTGATAAAAATCAGTTGAAAGTTGAGTAACTGTCAGTCTCAAAGTTCATTCCTGATCTGTGTTGAGTTTTCATTACCTACTTTTCATTTGCTACCCACTTCAGCAGTGCTCTATCCTTTGGTTGTTTTCCTCATTTCCTCTCCTAATGCTGCCTTTATGCATCCTCTCTTTACAAAGCCACTAACTTCCTCCATACATGCTTCATGGGAGCTTTCCATTTTTCTGCCTCCTGCCTTCTCTGCTTCCTTTCGACAGGTACTTGACCCTGTTCCTTCTACTGAACCACAAGTCTGTAGCCCATTGTTCTTAGGTTTTATACACATTCCTTCCAAGGTGTGGATTTTTTTAGGAGGAAGCATAGCTTTCCATCAGGCTCAAAGACAAAACCAATTGTCACATCAGTCAAAAGGTGAAAATATTTAGTGTCATAACACTATGAGGGCAAATATTCCTCTTAGAGTAATTTTCAGAAGGCAATGAAGTTTTTCTAACAATCCAGTTATAGAATATGTGCTACTTGTCAACAGTTTGCAGAATGAGGGAACCCTCTGTTGTTATTGCTTATTATGCACTAGAACTGGGGTTGAAAATAATCTGTATGTGTTCTGCAGGGTGTATGCAACAGTCTTATCATTCTGTTGGTAATTCCTTGTCCCCTCATGCTGTCTTAACAATTTAGAGGAGGCATATGCAAATACATAATAGCACATATTTTTCTTAATGCATTGCTAAATGCAGTCTCTGCACATATGACCTGTTATTCTTTTATTCTGTAATCTCCTTCTTGGTCCTGAATTTCACTTCAGATTTCATAGACTTGCCCAAAATATCTGGCTTAATTCAGGGAATTTTTGCTTCTTCTATCCTGTCTGTTTGTTTGTTGGTACAACCTCCAGTGCATTCTGGGGCTGCACACTTTTGTGACAATTTGGTTGGCCCTAATAAAGGTATTGTACAACTATGAATCTTGTTTTCACTTATAGTCTAACATAACAGTTTTTTTTTAATTTGCTTGAAACATCTTGCATTCAGCCATTCAGAGCTGAATCTTCTACCAGATGAATTAAAATGTATACCACCTAGACAGTGACCATATTTTTGCATTCAGATTTAATTTATCTCTTCCATCTAGTGCCCTGAAGCAAAGTGTTAGACTGTCTATCAGTAGAAGATCTCTGTATATTGAACAGTGCATTTAGATCCAACCCAGTGTCTTTTTAAACTTATAGAATCATTTTTTGTCTTCAGTCAGTTGGACCTCTGTGCATCAGAGTTAGCACTAACTAGTGAATACAGAAGGCAAGAAGAAAATGAAACAGGCTTTACAATGGTAATGCTTTATAAAACTTTAAACCTTCAATGAACATTGTTCCTTTTTGTTTTCTTTGATATGATAAAATTAATTTGCAGCATGTGCCTACAACCAGATGTGTTGTATGATCCTCACAAGACTTAGTTTGCATGTTAGCTACAAAGATGAAGCAATTTTTTAAAAAATATATTTAAGGTTTAAAGAGTTGTGCAAAGTTATAATGCAAACTACAGATCTGAGTAAACCTTTAAAATCATAGGTGGGATTTTTTTTTTTAGTCATCATTAGTGGTTTAGAAGAAAACTTGACTTTTATTTGTGCTGTGTTAATATTAGCAATCTTAATATTAAAATAATACACAATGAGTATACAGTTCTGTTGGATTAAAATACTTTTTACAGTTAAACTATAAATACAAATGAACAGAAGAAATGTTAACTTGTAAATTTTGAATGTTAGCATGACCTATATTTGTTTAGGGATGACATATTTGTCATTCTGATGAAGCTGCTTTCCCCAAACCTTATTGTTAAGAGTCTCACCTACTTCCCCCATTTATTATGGTAATAGTGTAGTGGATGTCATTGGATTGTAAAATTTTCTCTCGCTATTGCTACATTGTAGATTTGCAAACTTGTACGTTTTGTCACTTTCTTCTGAAGTTAATACATTTTAGAGAAGGATTCTTATGAAAGACTATCTGGGTAGCTTTTGTTTGTTTGTTTTTGGTTATTTCTCACAATATGAGTAAATTGTATAGCATAGGTATGATTTCTGACTTCCCAGAATTATTATTTATTTAGTATTTTATTTATATTCCACTTTTCCCACAGCCCTTGGACTCTGCAGCTCAAAAACTAAAAACAAATGCAGGTAAAATTGCACATTACTAAAAACTTACAGAAGTTGTAACTTAGTTAAGCTACTAAGAAAAATTCCACAACGTACTTTTAGTGGTGAAAGCTCTATAAAAGTAAAAGTCATCAGCTAAAATAAAATAGCCTGATCTGTACTAGAAGGAATGGACAAATAAAACTCTTCTAACACAATGCCTAGAAACTTATAGACACAGTGAAAGGAAGTTCCAGAATTCTCCTACCAAAAAGACCTCATCACTGATCACCACTTTCCAGCTGAAGTCCTTGCCATAGATCATTTCGGATTGATAGCCAATTTTATGTGAGAGCTCTGTTGAAAGACCCTGAATTATATTCTGCAATGGCCTTCTCTCAACTGGAGAAGCAGATGATTTTCACTTTTATCTTTATAGTCCTCCACATCACCTACCATGGTGATTTTAAAAATCCTGCAGTACCCTCGAGCAGATTTTCTAGGAACCCATAGGAAGCGGGATCTCAAAAGCACCCAATTCTGTGATAACCTCCACCTTTGGAACTGTGGATCCTTTCTTCTAGTCCCAATCAGGGTTTTTTTTCACTCACTGGGAAACTGAATTCATGTTTGTTAATTTTTTTCCATAATCATGCTTCAATTTTATATAGGAGCAAGTGTCTTCTCTTTTTCCTCTTTCTGTTTCTGGAAGATGACAAGATATGAATCTTTTTCTTGTCAGTATGTTGATGATCCCTGCTTTAAGGCTGATAGGAGTTTTAGCCTTTTGTATTCATGGTTGTTCAGATGTACTGCTTGCCCTCTTTGTTAAAGTAACAAAGAACAAAAAGAATAAAAATTAATTTGTGTTCTTTTTCTCCACAATCTATAAACCAGGAGAGACCTTTTTTTAACAATGGGGAAGTGAATGGAAGTCACTTCCTATTTCAAAAAAAGGCTTTTCTTGGGCCTAAATTAGCCTGTGGGGAGGTCTCCAGATGTGATTGAAATGCCATCCATATCCCTTTTAGAGTCATTTTGGAGCAAGACATTTGACAGTCTGGGGGGGGGGCACAAAATTTTCCCTAGGAGGCAAATGTTGGCTGCACTTTGCCTAGCCCAATTTAAACTTATATTGGCTAAAATATGGCTGCTGATTTAAAAATGACTCGGCATAAATAGACTATAAACTGAAAAACAGGTCAAAAGCAGTGAAATATTGTGTGTTATCTGAGGAAGGTATTTGTGGAAGGGGAAAAAATACTTTTTCGACAATTACTTTGATTCCTGGTGTCGTCCTTTGTTTCTTAAATTTTGTTTTGTTTTTGGACTGTATCAGGATGATATAACATGCCTACGTTTATTTCGATCAGTGACCAGCAATCACAAAGAACAGAACAGAATAACAAAAGACCTAGTGAATACATCAAAAAGAATAAATTACTAAATAGAAAATTTTTTAAAAGCCTTGAATATAAAATGTTTAAATATCAAATACAAAGTATTTGAATTACAATGATACAGTTAAAAGCAACATAGTATCACAATCTCCCTAGCACTGGGATGACATCCTACGCTGACAAACCATAGCTGCCACAGAAAAGCTAGCTACCTTGGCTGTAATTTCAGGGAACTGGTCTGCCAGAAGGTAATCAATGTAAAATATATCAGATCTCCCTAGTATATTTTGTAAAATTGGATTAATAAAGCAGCATCGAGGATCACGGTAAAAAGAACAATACAATAAAACATGCCCCACAGTTTCTACTTTCTCTGCCTCACAAGGACATAAACGATCACAATATGGTACGTTATTGTATCTTCTCTTCAGTAGTGCAGATGGAAGCACATTGTTTGCTACGTTCTTTAATGATACACTGTACTTTCTTTGTCTGTGGTCATTTTGCTTGGGCCATTCTGTAATTTCAGCAGCTTCTGCAGCATAATCAATAGCATCCAAAGATGTATTTAATCTATTCATGTTGGGGTTTGATAGAATTACATAAAGATGATCCCATGTTGGCTGCTTTTTGTGGGGAACCTTGTTCCCTTTCTTTGAGCTCTCTCATTGTGAGCCAGGCAGCTGTTGTAGCCATATTTGCCTCTGCAGAGGGTAGCATGGGGGCAAAATCCTCAGGAATGCCTTTCCTTTCATGCTTATAAGAAAGTGGATTCATTTCTGCAGTCACCTGCTGACAGTGGATGGTTGACTTCTCAACCCAAAGACATAACTCATGATGGTATGCCAGGTGACTTGCATTAGGAGCCTGACAATCTAAACTTTGCTCACAAGGATCTTTCTGGCCCTTCATCTTACCAACCAAATGAGAACGCAAGTGGTCAAGTCTGGACATTGTTTCCTTCTAGGCCTCATGAGGCAAAGCATAGAAGGATTGTGGTAAGTTCTTTTCAGTACTGTCAAAGAGACCATTCTCCAGATTCATCAGGTGCGAGTGCCCAGGGGTCCCAAGGCTGAAATGTTCCTTGGGCTCCAGGTCAACCAGTTTCTCCCCTTCGGAATCAATACAAACTAAATCTTGATCAGCTGCTTCACCTTGAAGTGTTTTGGAAGGTGCTGCTACATGTGGAAGTAATGATGCTGGTGGTGCCACATTTTTAAAGAATCTTGAGACTAATATGCCACTCCTCTTCAGGTCTTCTCTATGTTCATACACTATCTTGTTGAGTCTCCATTCTGGAATGTGGCCACTGCCCTACCATGTAAGTCATCAAAATAGAAATACTCCACATGCACTAGATCTGCAATGTTCGAAACACCAGGAATAGATATCCTTAAAATATTCCAAAGATGGTCTTTACACTCCTCTTGTGACAAGATTCCCAGAAGTTTGGGTAGTTTGATAAAACTAACTTATTTCAAATTAGCACCAGTTTTCAAGTCCCATCTGAAGAGATTGTTTCCATAGTTGGTTTAGTGTTAGCTTCTGAACATAAGAACAAGGATCCTGAATTTGGGAATCTGATATGGAAGTCTGATTTGGAAGCTCCTGTGGAATGATAAGGCAGGATTTAGAAGGCACTTGCTTTGTTTCCTTCCTGATTGATGACTTTTCAGAGTTCTGTTTGGGCTTCTCAACTAAACTACTGTCAAGTAAATTAAAAAGCTTTCTGAAGTCCATCTTTTTGTAATGTACTGTCCTGAGATTTTTAACATTTTTACTTTTCTTTGTACTTATCACCTTCATTCTGCACTGAT
This sequence comes from Ctenosaura bakeri, assembly GCA_948474755.1. Lineage (NCBI taxonomy): Eukaryota > Metazoa > Chordata > Lepidosauria > Squamata > Iguanidae > Ctenosaura > Ctenosaura bakeri. Next base: position 28,395 of record CAOLHI010003189.1, on the reverse strand, counting down.
TTATCTTATAAACTGTATGAGTCTTTCTTGTTGATCTACTTTTCCTAATTGAGGAGAGTCTGTTGACATTCTTTTCAGCTCTTGTAACCTCTTTGTCGGGTTTTATCCAAGAGGTTTTGCAGATTTCTACCAAAATGGTAATAATTTTATTACAGTCAGCTAAAAAGGATTTTATATTTTCAATGTCCTCTGTTAATAATACAAGCCACTTTGCAACTAATGGGCTCTCCTCATTTGTTTCAGAGAGCAGGCAAAAAGGCTCTTCTGTGGTTACATTAGCATTGTTTGAGGAAAACTCTGAAATTTGCTTTAGCATTAATTTCTCCACTTGGTCAGGAAGGGTTAACCTTGGAGTTACTGGGCTCTTCACAAGAGACAACTCGGCAGCTGGGCTAGCTAGGCTAGCATCTTCCTTGTGACCTCCATTATTATTACTAGGAGACTCTTTAAGATTGATATTATAATCTGAGAGCTGCTGTTTCTCAGCTGCATCTTCACATTTCTTGTTTGTACAGAACTGAGTAATTTTTGTTTGAGCCTTCACTTTCTTCAAAGGAGGATTCATAACAAATGGTGTAGGGCCATGAGTTTTATAACCACTCCGAGTTGTCACCATGCTCTTGTTTCCTCCTTAAGTTTTCTTACTGTATTTTAAAATTAGATTAAGGTGTCAGCCTATGAACCACTGCCAGCAGCAAGCCAGGCCGCCAGCAACTATAGCTTCCTCTGTCTTTAATCTGCAGTGTCCTCCATTTCAGTCCTTCTCGCTTGCAGCTCTTTAGTATAAAAAATCCACTTACTTCACTTGGTCCCTGTATTTTGTTTTCGTTTCCACTTGAAGTTGTGAGCTCTCAATCCTTTAAATAAGTCATAGGAAGGAAAGGGAGGAGAATAAACAAAGATAAAAGAGCAGAGAAATATGGGAGTGAAGTTGAATGCCAGGTCCAAATGTATCAGGATGATATAACCTGTAATTCCTTGTATGTTATTCATTGTTATAAATTTGTTCTATCAAATTCCTTTTTAGATTTTGATTCAGTTTGTACTCTGAGTAGCTTTTTAAATTCCATGTTTCATTTCTATCAAATATTATAACAATGTATTCCATCAAACAAATTATGCAAAGAGATGGTATTTCAAGTATCGGATAAACTAAGTTAGTTCAGTTGTACGTTCCTGCTTCTTCTTCTTCAAAGTTGGATTGACTACAGGAGATACGTCTTGAACTGCTATTGTAGCTGCCTTTTGAAAATAACTCATGAGTATTACCAGTTCCTGACAGCTGTAAGACAGCCTCTGGGCATCTTGCTAAAATTTCAAATGTAATTATACAGTACATTTCCCTTTTAAAACAAATTGTGTTCCCAGCTATAATTATAACAGCTTTACTTGCTCCTTGTCTGTTCCTTACCTTAGTATCCACCCTCACATCTCTTTACTACAGGATAAATCTGTCCACTACGGTTAATAATCTAGGTAGAGAATCTTCCTTTTACAGTGAGAAAGTAATCCTTCATTATCCTTAGAAAGATGTGTGTAATCATTATCTTCACCACCAGGAAGCTAAGTAGCAATAATCAATGATCTAAATAAATATAGATGGGTCTACTTTAATGCTTAAAATCAACTTTCACTTTTTATGTCAATGGTCAAGAAATAAGGTGAGGATTTATAAGAATTAGCAGCAAAAATTAAACATGTGAGAAATAATTCTATACTATATTAGTTCCCCCAACCCTTGCTCTTCCATCTGGCTAGAGGATAGAATATTGAAAGCCAGTGGATAGGCAGCCAAGGACAGTCTGTAAGCGTGATAGTGAGGAGTGGGAATAGGAACAAATAAGGCTAGATTAATGTTGTTGAAGACTTGGTGGTTATAAAAAACTAGTGTGCATTCTAGAAGAAGTAGCATAGAAAATTTGTGTATTTATTTATTTATTTATTTATTTTATATTCCTCCATTCTTCCAATAAGGGATGCAATGAATGAATGAATGAATGAATGAATAAAAGACAAATGCAGTGGACATCAGGATCAACTCTCTGTTTGAAGCCATGCAGCTCGTGAACCCTTGTTTCTTAGCCTTACAGTTTTGGTGTCCTAACTGCCTGGTTCCATGCATTTTTATTCAAGTAACATAAAAATGTTGCTGATAATAGAAATACTAGGAGGTTTCAAGGAGTGACTGGTCAAGAAGGAAAAGCAAGCTACAACTCTTCCTCTTCAATACTAGTCTCCTCACCAGTGAGGGGCCTGGAGCAAAAGCACCAGTTGAACCTTTGATAATCTGGCCCTGGGAGCAGGGCTGAGGAGAGTCTGTGGGCTGGATGGGAATGGGCTAGGTATGGCTGCTTTTCATAGCTAGCCCATGAGCTGACTGTATTCTCTCCCTGTTTTAATGTAACTAAATATCTTGATTCTTACCTAGGAGTAGAAGTCTTGATTTCTGACGTAGGGAGTTACGCCTATAATAATTTAATAACTAATAAAATATTATGGCAATGTTAGCTCTAGACCATGCTGAAGGGGAAATACAAACTTTCCATAGACTTTTTTAACATGTTTATTTAACCTACCTCTAAGACACTTAAAATGACACACACACACACACACACACAGACTTGTTTCAATTTATTCTAAAAAGTACTCTAGGAGGTATAATTGTCTGAAGAATGGTTATATGCCAAAAGCTGTCTGAGCTTCCAAGAGAACTTGAAATCAGGTCTTCCCAGCCTACATTGGTGCCTAAAACCTTTCCAGTTCTGCACTGATTCCTAAGTCACTTATTTTAAATTCAAAACTTTCTAGCTAACCTAGCAAAGGTCAAGTCAAATCAACACTACTTTGTGGTGTCTGTGACTCACATATATAGGTCTTGTGCCTGTGTACGTGAAAGATCAGAACATCCTAGCAGTAGTTAGGTTACATCACAATACAGTTGCACAACACATTAGAAAGATTTAACTTTTCAACTGCTTCATTTTATACACACAGACACACAGACATTTGTAATATAAGATTCAGTTTTAGTACCACTCTTAGAAAAATAAGAAAAGTATTCAAAGAACTTTTATGTATAATATATGTGTGGACAATTAATATTGTTACAATTTTCTAATTAAGATTAAAGAACCAAGAGAACACGGCTCAATATGTTGACTTGAGAGTAGTTGATTAAATGCAAGGATATGAAATAGAATGTTTAATGCTCGCTTTGGTGAAATGACATAAGTGATGGTTTTCAATACCTTAAAATATGTTTTATGGTTGGAATACACTTAGGATAAATAGTGCTCAACCAGCCTATTAAAATAATTTAGTGTTTGTGTTGTTTGTTCTGAGTAGGACTTTTCCCACAACAATAATTGGTTGATACTGTTTGACCTTAATGCACAACTACAGTATTTAATGAACTGACATGTAGAATAAAGTTTTGATAAATAAGGCAATTTCCTTGAAATCTTTAGAAATCTTGTTGAGGTTTCTTGGTGTTAGATTGACATCTTTTCTTTCAAAAAAGACTAAGTGAATAATTTAAGGGTATATTTCATGTCGTATAAATAATAGACTGTTCAAAAATTCTGTCATATGTTGCTTTCATATATATCTTCAATGCAGTGGGGGGAGGGTCTTTTTTCATTCCTAGGAAACTGCATAGAAGTTGTAAAGTTGTTGGATATACTAACAGGATAGATAAAATTGTAAAGCCCTTGGCACACTAAAAATCGGTGCTGAGATCTGTACCATTCTTTCCAGAGAGTAAATTTCTTTGAATCTGAGGTTTGAAGACATTCCCCCTATTTTGAAATGTGCAAAGCCATATGAGAAAAGCCATAACTATACAGTGGCTAGATCTGATAGAATAAGCAAAGCAAACAGTAGGAACATAAGAGCTTGAACTCACTATACAAAGAAGACCAAGTTCTCCTAAATAATTCCCTCTGGATCATATGCTCAAAAAGAAAAGAATTGTTTTTGCCTTCATTTTTTTTTTAGGTAAGAAAGCCTGAAAACTTGTCACAGCTGTTAACTGTACAGTGTCCAGACTCAGAATACAAAATAACAGCTATCTGGAGATAAGTATTAAGCATTGGTACTGCTGCCCAAACAATTGCTAAATAGACTATCAGAAAGAAAACAGTGCAACAGTGACTTGTATAAATTAGGTTTTGAATTGTAAGCATGATTCCTAATTAAATTGAAAAAATAATTGTTTTATCTTATATCCATCACGCAGTGAAGGAGGGTTTATGTTAATGGAATGGGACTGCAGCCCCCTGAAATCTTATCTGGGCATTGGAGAACCTTGGGAATGGGAGGGCCTACAGATGAAAAGGGAGTGAACAGAAATTGTTTCTCCTTCTTTGAATAGAAAAGCAAACCATGGGGGAAAAAATAGAAATGTAGTAGTTAGTCCAAAGAGTCATAAGAACATCCATAATTGTGGCCAACTCTTTATTTATTTTTATTTATATCTTGCCTTTCTCCAGGCATGGAACCTAAGGTGGCTTACAACAGGCTAAATCAAAGCATAACTAATATATTACTATGTAAAAGTTTTTTAAAATTCAACAGTTCTATTAAAAATACAGTGTTAAAACAGTTTAAAGCACTCATTTTAAAGATAATAATAAAAAAAAGATGAAACCCAGCACTTCCTTTTATTCCTATTAAAAGAACTTTCTGTTACAAACCTGAGATTTCAGGGGGAGTGTACCCCCAATCAGCACAGATTAAATCCCTGTTCCCTCATCTGTCTTGTGACTTGGAACTCTGTTTTGTCTGGATTAAGTTTCCATTAATTTACCCTAATCCAGTCCATTACTGACAGCAGGCACTGGTTTAGTGCAAAAACATCTTTCTTAAGAGTTAAATGGAAAGGAAAAATAGAGTTGAGTATCATCAAAACCCAAAATTCTGAATAACCTGTCCCAGCAGTTTTGCGTGGGTTACACTGAACCCTGAGGTAACCTACAGGCCAACGGCTAAAGTGTTAAACATGAATCCCTAATCATCACTTTCTGAGTTTGCCCCTCCAAGAAGGCCCAGAACTACTGTAAAAGTCCTATCCCGAGGAGGTAGTGTGGAAGGAAAGCATGGTCAATGATATTAAAAATGTACTTTATTTATTGCTTTTGGCCAATGGCCATTGCAAAAACAACAATAAAACAATTGAACAATACAGTAAAACAAAAAACCAACAATATCATTTAAAAATACAAGTTAACAAACTATAAAATTTTACAGTTAAAAACCTTGACATAGGTGATACACTTTGGGTAAAATCACAAAAAAGGGTCAGAAACTAAGCATTTTATATGAGATTGTCACCATTGCAAGATACAGCTATCTCCGCCAGATGTTTCTTTCTAATTTTTTTTGCGGCAGCGGCAAATAAAGACACACGCCAAGTCACATATTCGTCTGTGTCCATTAGGAGGTAAAGAACCATTTCTTGAAAATTCAAAAAAAATCTATTCTGAATTAACGGTGAAATGAATCGTTCCCTTGGACCACTGTACAAAGGACAGCAGACTAAATAGTGAGTTAAATCTTCTGAGTAAGGGCAGCCAGCTAAACATTTACGGAGGTTTTTTGGTACATTATTAAGCCTCCCATCTCTTTCAGATTACTCAAACATATTTAGTCTTAGTTCTGTAAACGCATGACGCAATTGAATAAAAGTTACATTGTTAAAATAGTCAGGATGGTCACCGAATTGTCTAAGTCTATAATATAGGGGAGCACACGGGGAGCCTTGGAGAGTGTGCAAGTCTGCAAACATAGCAACCTCCCATATTGTATTATTAATTAATTTCTTCCTTGCAAATTGATTGAGTCCTTTTAGGTCTTCAATTGAAAGCCCATATTTAATAATTAATTGGGCTACTGCATGTACCCAATTTTTGACAGGTAATCCGTTATTGAGTTCCAGCAAGCATTTTTTAGGGAGTCTAGAAAGCGGCATCTCTTGAACCTTAAACCAGTAGCACAGAGACCTTTTATCTGTTTGACTTTCTAGGGTCAAAACAGAGGTTTCTAAACAGATCGTGGCAGTAGGGGTGTCCCTAGGAAGACCTAATAAAGCCCTTAGAAAGTAATTCTGAGCTGGTTCTAAGCCAGAAACCTTGGATGTACCCCAGATCTCTGCCCCATAAAGAATCTGTGACAATGTTTCAGCTTTAAAAACTGTTAGAGCTGGATTTACAAGATTCCCTCCTCTATTAGCAGCAAAGCTCAAAATTGCTTTGACTGATCTATATGCCTGCATTTTAATGTTTACCGGATGTTGTTTCCAAGAGGATGTCTCTGAGAAAGTCATGCCCAGATATTTAAAAGTCTTCACTTGTTTTATTATATACTCATCTAGGTGCCAAGTATGTATTTTAGGACGCTTACCAAACATCATAACCTGAGTTTTATTATAATTTACTGTTAAGACATTTTTCTTACAGTATGACGAGAGCTTGGCAAGTAAGCGTCTCAGGCCCACCTGGGTTCTAGATATAAGGATGATATCATCTGCATACATTAACAAAGAAAGTTTTTGATCAAGAATAGTAACTGGGGTAAACTGTAGGCCCTCTAACTCTTTTACTATATCATTGATGTAAAAATTAAACAAAAAGAGCGCCAAAATACAGCCCTGTTTGACACCCACAGAAGTATTTATCTTCTGAGTGAGGCCTTGATAAGTATTTATCTGCCCCCAGCTGTCCTCTATGCCATGGTAATAGCATTTCCTCCATATCTCCATATCTCCCTCCATATCTCCCTCTGCTTTTTATTGCTTCAATAGCTGTTTCTTGCTTTAATTTCCCTCCTGTGCTCTCCATAGAGGGAGAGGCAGTAATTGGCAGCAATAGCTGGCAAAAAAGACCTCTCTTTTTTCTGGGGTGTTGGTGATGACATTTCTTCTCCGTTGTGTGCTCATTTCTTCTCCTTTGTGTGCTGTCTTCCCAGGCTGTCACTCCAGACTCCTTCCTTATCAAAGATTTATTCAGTAATCTTATATATTTGTCTGGTGGAAAATTGTTGCAACATTCATTTTAACTATTTTATTATGCAAAAATTAAGTAGAAAAAACCTACCTTATTTTCTGCCTCATCAGTATCAAAAATAGTCATGGAAATTCTCTTAGAATTGACAACTTCCGTCCGTCCGTCCATCCTTCCTTCCTTTCTCGCTCTCTTTTTATTTTTACCACCATCTATGGCAGTTTTGTCATAATCTCCTGGGCTGTTACTGGGGAGAGGAATATGCTGCCTTGGAGTGTGATGGAGTCTCCTTCTTTGGAGGTTTTTAAACGGAGGTTGGATGGCCATATGTTGGGAATGTTTTTGATGTGGGATTTACCTCAGGTATTTGGCGTAATAGATTCTTAGTCCTTAAAGCTGGCCTTGATAAAGAAGCTTCTTTGTACAGATGACACAGAGTTACTGTTTCACATTAGAGCAGAATCTTAAAAAATTGGGAATCTCTGGAGAGTACTGCAGAAGTGACTACCTAACTGTTAATTCTGATAAGTCTGAAGTGCTTGGATTTGTGTTTGTGTGTGTCTCTCTCATCCTGTGTGTTTTGAAGCCAGATTTAGCTGGAAGATAATTTCCTAGATATCTGTTTTTGTACCTATTCTAAATGGGTGATGCATAAGACATGGGCTACCAGCAAAACAGAAGATTGTTTGCAAATAACGATAATGACTGTTATTACTACTATTACTAAGTTGCTGCTGCTACCACTACTACTATTGTCATTTTACCTTTCTTGCTAAAGGGATAGATTTATCTCCCCTGTAGTTGAGTTTTTTAAGACCAGATTAATTTCACAACTCATTTATGGAATAGGAATATGGATCATTGATTGGCACCCCCCTCCTGAAAATGCCCAGCCTTTATATCTGAGATCTGTTCAGGTTGCTCTTAAATGTGTGACTCTGTTTTTAATTTTGGTCTTAATTTAGACATGAGCTTGTGATCACTAATAAATCTGGCTTGGAGTCATTCCCTTTGTTATTGGAATCAAATATTCAGTAGGGAAGTTCTAAACTCCTATACATGAGCCCTGATGGCGCAGTGGTTAAATGCCGGCACTGCAGCCACAACATTGCGAGTTTGATGCTGCAGGGCTCCAGGTTGACTCAGCTTTCCATCTTTCTGTAGATCGGTAAAATGAGTAGATCGGTAAAATGAGTACCCAGCTTATTTCTGTAGATCGGTAAAATGAGTACCCAGCTTGTTGGGGGCAATTAGCTAAATGCATGTGACCCACTTAGGGAGTGCTTTGCACTGGTAAGCGGTATAGCAATGTAACTGTTATTGTTATTGCTATATTTGCTTGATACAGAATCAACTGTATAACTCTTCTCAGAAAAACGCTGGGCCACAGAGGATTTATCTAACTTATTTGCAAAAGAGTTTTAGATATAACACTTTGCATGCTAAATTCTTGATGAAGCAGAGTCCATCAATGTTGAGAAAGAGAGAATTTTAGCCTTGTTTAATCAATCTGCTTTCCTGTAGTTTTAGAACTAAGTGTCTACCCTGAAATGAACGTGTTCTCTATTTAAGTAAATTGTCAATGCCTAAGTATAGTAGAGGCTGTTTTACTGGCAAGGGGCAATATATGCCCTGTAAAGGAGGAAGGATGTTTTCAAGGCATGTGCTGTATCAGTCCCCACGTACAGCTTCTGTATTCTGCTGTATAGTACAATTTCTGTTTTTCAATCAGTGAGGGAGAGCACTTATGAAAGAGATGTCCAGAAGCAAACTTTCATTTCTGAGTTGTGTTGTGAATGGCAAGAGCACTGATTGGCAATACTACTTTTTGGGTGTATTCTTCATTGTATGGATCTATGTTACTTGTACTCATACCATTTATTCACTGTACCAATTTAAATTTTAAATATTTAAAACATATTTTATTTTAGAGAAGTTCTCAAAACTGCTGTTTCTATAGTAACTGCTACAGCTAAAATTTGCAGCCTTATCAATTGCAGCAGTTGTTTGTAGATAGTAGCATGTTTGTTGTTGGAACCCATTTCAAATTTTTGATATCACACTGATATTGATGAATGATTAATGTTAGCATGGGTAGTTTAAAAGGGATCTAAGCAGCTAGTGGATTGTTGGCTAATACCAACTTGATGGCCTGTGCCCATTAAACACAGTTAACATAAGGACAGTTTCTGGTTACTCTTAAGTTATATTTTAAACAGCTGTTCTTACTGGTTTGGCTTTCTCCTCACCCTTATTATTCTCTGTTACTTTTAGAGTCATTTCATAATTTGTGCTGGTAATCAGAAGATGAAGTTCTTCAGCTTTAAATTTATTTTGTGTTGCTTAGAGATGGAGTAGAAATTCTACACCCTATACAGTGAATTAAAGTGTGTCTATGCATCAGAACAATTTTCATGCCTCACTCAATTCCTAATGTAAATTAGTAGGAACATTGGTTATCCATTTGAGAAATTGAGTTGGTATAAAAATAAAAATGCACTTATGGTGTGTGGTGCTTTGTGTATCATCTTGGGAGTGTTTTTCTGTTTATCTGTCACTTGCATTAGAAAAAGCAATCACTGGCTGCAGGTGACATTAAAAATTAAAGGTTAACCTCAATTTCTTTACTGACCAGACTTGGGGCAAAAAGTTGTTCTGGATTCATGCGTGGGTTTTGGAACTGTCAAAAAACAAGTTAAGAAATTGACTTACTCTTTCATATACACACCTAATTTTAATATTATCTAGCACTTTTGGATCAAGCAATCACTGCATGCCTTTCCTTGGAGCTTGAAATGAAATTATAATTCCCTTTACTAGTGTAGAACTTACAGTGAACTCGCTGGCATAAATTTGAAAATGACTTCTTTTTAAAGTAACGCATGAGATAATGAGATAAATCAAATATTTAACTTTTTCAATCTTAAGTAGTTAGAATTAAACAAATCTCACTTTGAAATATTCAAAATAGTCTTAAAACTAATGTCTTCAGGAAGTACATATCAGGTGTAGAGCCATTATTTAATAAATAATGCAAAGAGTTGTTCTACTTATGTCAAGGTCATGTATGAGATTGAGTTTAGTTTGTTGTAATTGTTTAAATCTCTCCTTAAAAAAACAGCAATGGTAAGATAACAAATTCAAAACCAAATATACGTGGAGTTCCACTGATACAGGGCTAATATCACAGCAACAATCATTATATTTAGTGAGATTCTGACTTTTATTCAGTCATAATCCTTCTAAAAGTAATTTTGCCCATCTGACTTTTCAGCCAAGTAGATATGGCCAGTTCACCTCAAAACCAAATAATGAAAATTGTCCTTCTTTGGCAGGCTTAACTTTTCCTTTACAGAGAAAACCAGTACTATCCTCAATGATGCTGCTAGCTTTGATAGCATGTTGTATAAGTAGGCATTCTTAAGGACTACTTTTCCCAAGTACTTTGTCACATCCCAGATAGACCAGGCCACTAATCAGTAGGCTGGAGGAGTAGAGTTCTACTCACAGCAGGGAGGGAGAGAGAGTAGTCCACACAAACCCAAATCCAAGACAAGAGTCCAAAACAAATCCAAGACAGCAGTCCAATGTTCCAGAGTATAATAGTCCACAAGGGCAAACCAGGAACATCGCCAGACAGGCAGAGGTCCAACAAGAGTCAGCAAACTAGGTACCGGCACAGGGCTGCAACTACCAGGAATATCAGTTGTCAACCGTGGGGAGATATGCCAGCTGTTTGTCTTATATGGGCTAACAATGTTGATGCGGGTGGTCTCTCATTAATGCTCTTTTGTTACATAAACAAACTGAACGACAGAGCCCTTCCTTTTCTCCTTGTTGTTCTGTCAAAGTAGGAGCCTTTCTTCATATTTTGACACTTGCTGCTGGCTTCCCCCTTATCAGGCCCCTGCTGTTGGTTGTTATCCTCCTCCGAACATACTTCTGCCTCAGACTCTAAATCCTCCTCCTCACTGTCAGGGTCTCCAAGGCAGGGCATGACATACTTGCTGTGAAACCCATGACAGCGTATATTTCAGAAATAATGTATATTGCTTCCCATAGTTGAAATACACATTATGTAGTGTGTTAGAATAAGCACACTTCCGCTTTAGTTGTCTGTCTTTTTTAAGTGTGTGTATATTTTCTCTCTCTTAACATGATTTTTCTTTTTAAATCTGTAGTATGTCCTAATTAATGATTTTATGGAAATATACAGTAAGTACACAAATGTAACTCTTAAAAACTTTATTAAATGACCCATATTAGTATTAAGTATGGGTAAAGAAAAGCTGAGGGAAGTATCCACCTTCTATCTGGTGTGTGTATTCCAGAGTTCCTTCTTGGCTGATCTTCTCCAGCCTGTAATCATTTTTCTTTCTCTTCCTGAGTTGTCTTGGTATATTTTGACATCCAAGTCTGGAACTTCAGGCTTAATGTAAGTCTACTAGTTTCTTCTACAAAGTCTCAAAGGAGAAATGCATCAAAGTTTGGCTGGTTGCAGCACATGCTGATTTATCCACAAGGCATTGACCTTTGAGATCTTGTCCCTCCATAGGAGCCTTAACATGGATAGTAGATGCTTCAAGTCTTCATCATGGAATAATTCTCTTTTCTAGGGTAGTTCTAGTAAGTTTGATAAGCTTGTGACTTTGGAAAGGGTTGTCCTCTTCCCAGTCCTTCTCACTACTCTCCATGCATCCGCATATGGTCTGAGTTTTGGTTACATGGCAAGAGAGGGCGATCCCTCTTCATGTGCCCTTCTTTATGGCACCAAAAGCAAGTGAAAGATGTGTTTTCTCTAGTTTTTCAGTGTTTCCTCTTCTCTGCCTCTTCCTCTCCCTCTCCTCAATCCCCTCCCTTGTGGATCTTCCCTCCTTACAGTGACCACAAGGAACTTCTTCTCCCTGTCTTCTTTCTCTGTTTCTTTATGTTTTTCTCATCCTATCTGTCGCAATGGCTACTATTTGTGACATAGTTAATCCCTCAGAGTCCTATATTCCATTCAGAGCCATTCTGATGTCTTTACATCTTCTGACCTTGTATAAATCACATACTACAGCCACCTGTTTTTCTTCCTCTAGGTCAATATTTCCCCACTTTCATATAGAATCTATCAATCTTTGATAATATTCTGGCAGATTGATAGGGAAGGAATAAAATGATCCACTGGTGCTAGTAATTGCTGGAGATTAGTCAGGGACAAGCAAAATATTATGTGGATATATAAATAAAGAGATAACCATAGCAAATACCATAGTGTCCCAACACATTTGCCCTCTCAGGAGGAACCCTCCATCTAGCCCCAACTCCATGTGTGTCACAAGACTAACCATTTGCAAAGAAGAAAATATATGACAAAGTCTTTCTCTGTGAACTGTTACAGGAGGATAAACAATATCTAGGATAAAAGTTATCAAAATATATTGTTGGGTGTAATCATGAGATCATGATTAAATAAAATATTATTGTGTTAGTTTTTGTTAGATGTGGAAACTACAGTCTTCGAGTTTTTTATTTTTTAAAGCCTTCAGTTTAATAGAAGAGTTAAGGCTAGTACAAATACACACACATACACACCAGAAATATAGATTGTAAGTTCAGGTTCCTACATGTAAGCAGGAAAGATGTTCTACATCATCATGGGAACCCTGTGTGCTTATCCTAATTGATTTTGCTCTCATTCTGCTTTCAGAAGTACTTTGCATGTGGTAAGTCCAAATCTCTGGCAGGAACAACTTGTTCCTTGCCTCACAGCCTACTGGACAGAGAGCAAGAATGCCAAGGGATATCTGAAGGTGATTTGGAACCCTTAATAACTGTATAATTAATTAAGCCTATTCAACATAGGAGGAGGGGGAGTATGCTGGCAGTATTCTTTTGGCATCAATTCCAAGTCATTCTATGAATTAAATGTGAAGTTTGAAGTAGAGGGCCTTTGCTTTCCTTAGAGTTTCGACATTGAGTTGGATCTGGAAAATCCATCTCACATGGACAGCTTCCATGAGTAGCAGAGTATTTCCACTTCAGTTCCCTTTCACGTGAAAGAGGATGACAGAACTAGGAGGTGATTACCCTCTGCTCCTCCCCATGTGTTGAATGATAACAACTGAATACAGCTAGAAACAAAAAGAAGGTATCAGAAGAAGAAGAGAAAGAGAAAAGGTCTGACCCTACCATGTTTGTTTCATATCACCAGCATGAAGCCCTGGTAGGGTTACTCTTTTTTTTAAAGAAATAATCCTTTATTTTAAAATTGATATCTATCAGTGTCGAAAACAACTATCTTCAAGTCAGAATAAATAGGAAAAATATAGATTAAAAATACTTAAAGGGAACAATTTCAAACAAGTCACTCTTGAGGGGAAAGATACAGAGAAAGATATCCCCATCCTAGTTGTAAAGTTAACAGAGTAAGATGCCCTCATTCTGATTGTAAAGCTTAAGGTTCAAGTAGGTACAGTTTTTCTTGAGCTTTCGGCCACACTCTCCTTACCATGAAGCTTAGAAAGAGCACTCAAGTGGAAAACACAGAGCCACTAAGCTGTTTGCTAATCCTTTCTTTCCATGTAAGTTTTTCTGTGAGCTAGGGAAAATCAGTTATTTATTTATTTAAAATGATTTTAGACTGCCCTTTATGGTCAAAGTCATTAACATTAATAGTGATGGTGGCTCTGGGTAGTAAGACTAATTGATACACGAATAAGAGAGGAACACAGCATTGGGAATAAGTAGTAATGTTCAGCTTCATTAGTGACATACAACTCAGAATGAGAGTAAAAGATGTTAATCATTGCTTTGCTATTGTAGCTTGAGCCTAGCATATCCAGAAATCAAAAATCTGAAAACTTCCAAAATTTGAAACTTCATGCAGCCAGCTGCCTGCTTTCACCTTTGAGATGGTGGTCAAGGTGTTCTGCGCATTCATCTCTAAGATCCTCAGTCTCTCTTTTTGCTACTAACTGCCCACTTCTACCTTCAAGATGGGGTGGTAGCTGCCTGCTTTCACCTTTGAGACAGTGGCTGAGGTGCTCCTACTCATTAATCACTCATATCTTACGAGCATAGCAGCCACTACCTGAAAGGCAGAAGCCGGTGGCAGAAAGAGAGAGTGCACACCTGCCACCTCAGAGGCACAAGCAGGTGGCTGGTGACAAAAAGAGAGAGACTGAGGATCTATGAAATGACAGGAGGCAATGATTCTCACTGAGCAATGCACTTGGATCCTCATTCTCTCTCCAACCTCACATCTCGTACACAAGTAGAACATTTATAGTCCCATGCATTTTGAATAAGAGATAATCAACCTATCTTTTATTCAGGTTTTTTTTTTGAAAAATATTTCAAAATTTTGTTTTAAAAAATGGGCATGCAAATTGAAAGATGAAAATGAAGTATTTTGCTATGGAGATTCAGAACTTTAATTTGTTTTGGATAATTTGGATTTATAAAGAATCAGTTCATAAGATAACAAAAAATATTGACTTTGTACTTCCTTATTTTTTCTTATTTTATAATTAATATTTTAGTCCTGCAAAACTTTACTATTTTTCTCATTCATCTGAAGGTGATCAGATATTGGCATTTGCCTGACTAGGTAAATCATGCATATGCCCTAGAATTATGTTCTAATCTAGATCATGTGTTTGTGTGTGTTTTAAAAAGCCTTGAATAATCACTTTTTTTCTGTGATACTTTTGACACTGGTTCTCTAATAATTTTGACACTTTTGATAGCTTTACTTGTGTAGCACCAGCAGTGTGTTCACTGTACACAACCCTCTCACAAATCCAAGTTATTTTATAGTCCAAGTTATTTTATAACTCAGAGCCTATAATCCAAGTTATTGGAATTTATTGTATGTATTAATGAACTCGGGGATTTATACCCAATTGAATGATTTGGAGCCTTTTTCTCACCATATGTTTCATAAGCACCCAGGAAAGTGTTGGCGTTATACAGTTTTAAGCTTTGAAAAAGAAAGACCTTGCTTGAATAGACTCTACCATTTTCCAGCTTCTAGTTCAGAGGCACAAACACTTAACATTCATTTGTGATCTCCATATAAAAGACATTCATGGAGTCAAAGTATTAAGCGTTGTCCTCATTCTGTTGCAGCATTATCTTTTGACTCGAAAACTTTGCATCCTGTCCTACTTAACAATGATTTCAACTTAAAAATATATAACTATGTTCAATAAAATAATAGTGACATGGCAATGGGAAATAAAAAGTATTGAGGACTATTTAATATCTTTATTAGGCATTGTGTATGTGTATTTGCCTTCAAGTCATCTGTTGATTTATGGCAACCCCATTAATTTCCTAGGGTGTTCTTAGACAAGGAATACTTCTGCAGTACCTGATATTTGTCCTTACAACGCAATAATACTTGTGGTTTACCAACAATCAGTGTCTATGCTGGCCTGCCACAATGATGAAACTTGTATTAGCTAAGAGATCCAGACTGTCTCTTACATTACCTGTTTGCTATGCATGTCTTTATAGAAATGGTTTGAAAAATGAAAAATAAAAATAAGATTTTTCTAATGAAAGCCTTTGAAGTATTTTTTTCTACTACCAGTCCCTAGAATTCTACCAAAGATATTTTCCCAATCAGATGTGTATTTCAGTTATAGTTATGTGAGCAGCAATTCCATAGATGTTTACTAAGCAGGAATTCAAAGTGATTTCAACAGAACTCACGATTAAACATGTACAAAACTTCAGTCTTCTGTGTACTAATCATTTTGACTGTTATACGACTATAAAAAGATTTTAAAGACCTATCCAATTTAAAACTATCAGCAGGATGCATCTTTTTAAAAAATTACATGAATATATAGGCAGGTTCCTTTTTTGTTTGAAGATCTAAAGTCAAAATGAAATTTTAAAAATTGAAAGCAATAATGGAGAGGCTGCATTTTAACTGGCATGCCCCTCCCTGCCCGCTCAATTATCTTGCTGCCTTTGGAAACCACTGGGTAAAAGATTTTCTGAGGATTAGTAGTGCTACCTTCAAATCTGACATTTACTGAAAGAGATGGTGATCTGTCCCCATATCATCATATATAATCCTAGAGAAGATGAAACGCAAGAATTTAATGTGTCACAATTGTGTTATCTTGAAAGCAAATGCATTGGTTAGTTCTGCCATTTAACTTCGTAGATACATAGGTTTCACACAATTTATTTTGCTCTATATTATTCCAGACACATCAAAGTTTTGTTTTGAAATTAAGATTAACTGTGAATTTTGGTCTGTTTTTCCTGAATAAGGTTGACTTTCTAGAGACATAGAGGTTTTTGCTCTGCAGAACACTATGTGCAAATGCAAAGATGAGCCTATTTATCTGTTCGTACATTTGCTATATCATCGAAGACTCACATCCCAGAATATCACAGCATTTTTTTTCACCTATCCTTTATGGATAGATGAGGATAGGGCCCACATATCAGAGTGGACAGAAAAATGAGGTGGACAGGGAAGATGACTTAAGTTGTTTTTATATCCTCCTCTTTTCAGTCTCTTCTATTTTTATTCATATATTTATTAGATTTATATACTTCTTTTCTACTTAAAATACGATTAAAGGATACTCAAGAGGTACCTCTACACTTTATGCTTCTTATGTGTAATGTTAAAATGTGATTTCCAATCTACTTTTATTGCATTATAGGTGTTATCTGGGCATGCTAACGGTGAACCTCAAATTTGGAAAACTACATGTTTTCTGCTGTAAAATCAAATTATAAAGTTTTTCAGAAAAAAGTGATTTGTATTTTTGGAGATGAGGAACTTCTGAAAAAAGTTAAGATAGTTCATAAAAGCTATATTGATAGCTGCAGCTGAGATCTACAGTATATATTTATATATATATATATAAAGAGAGAGAGAAAAAACTTTCCTTAGAAGTCTACTTTTGAATAGACTTTTTTTTCAGTTGAGGCATTACGGCAAATTGTTGATTTATATTTTTGAGATTAATATTTTAAGCATTTTTAGTAGAAAAAGCACACAAAAAACTTAATCTCAGTCTTTCTGATGTGTATGCTTCCAAGTTAGCTTTCCGTAACTTGTAATTTAAGATCACAGTTATTAGGTGTATTTCTGCATTTTATATATCGTTCCCAGATGCTACAGTATTAGTTTTTATCACTGCATATTTTATGAAATGTCAGCCTTCTGTTGGCTGTTCATGCAGCATTGTTAGTGATCAAAGGCATAACATAAAGGGAAGGAATCTAAACAGTTGGCTTATCTTTGTCCTTCATTGTGACACAAATACCATAAAATCACTTTACTATAAAAAGACAAGCAAAAGACTAATACAGCACATTCTGAACATTTTATTTACCTCAGTAAACTAGGATCCTTTTGTAGTGCCCTTTGACACTGAAATAAACGTGTTTGCTTTTTTTTTCATAAGGGGGGCATCACAAACACTCCCCATATTGTAAGTCTATATTCTTAAAAAAAAATGACTGCAGTAGAAGCAGCATTGACTTTCTCAAACTCTGCTGAAGACACGTAGCAAAATATTGTATATTTTGGTATTGGCTTCAAAATCTACCAGATGTTGTAATATAAAACAGCTAATTATCTGAAAACACCAACACCATAATTTTCTTAGCATTGTAGACGAAATTTAAATGAGTGGACAGCGTACTTAGAAATATTTTTCAAACTGAGAATTTCTTCTAGTCCTTGAGTAGAAATTTACCAGTACAGTTGGTCCTCTGCATTCACTAGAGTTAGGGGCGCAGGGCTCCTGCAAAAGTGGAAAAATCACAAATATCAAAATGTGTGTGTGTGTGTGTTGTCTGTCTGTCTGTGGGAAGGGGGGTGAGGCATGGTGTGGAGAATGGGCACCTAGTGTCCAAACCAGGTCAGGAAAAGAGAGGAAAGGAGGATGGGTCAGCATAGTAGCCCTATATTTCCTCTCTGTCATCCGTCTCCTTCTTGGGTATGTGGGAGGCATTGGGAGGGGGTCGGTGGTGCTGAGAAATCAGGCTGCAAGACATCCTTAGCTGTCCAGGCAGCTGTTGGTGGTGGAGGAAGCAGAGGACCAGAAGTGGTTTTTAAAGAGCTATGCTGCCTGATTGGAGCTGCTGAAAGGGAACGTTCCTGAGGAACATAAGAACCTGAAGTGCATGGGTGGGGGGGGGGTTAGGGATTGGCGATACTCAAAAATAATCAAATCTGTGAAAGTCAAACCCACAAATGGGGAGAGTCAACTATACTGCAAGCTGTTGTTTACAATTCTATCTAGTATGTAAAGAATGTCTTCTAATTGGCATGGTTGAGAGAGAAAACAAAATGGTTGATGTAAAAAAAAAAAAGTTGCACAAGTGGTTGCATGTTCTCAGAAGCTGGATAAGTACAGTCCCTAGTGCAGCCAGTCAGTCTTCAAGCACATCCAGACACTCTTTTTCACTTTTGACTTGGTTGATTGGGAGGTCTCTGACTATTGCAAGTGAACTCAAGGCCTTTCTCCTCATTGTACAGTCAGTTGAATTATAATAGGCACCAGTGTAGTTATAGTGTTATATACTTATGCTGTGCTAAAAGTCTATAGGATCTTGGCCATTAAGGTTGACATATAAACATACCTCATGTTTGAACAATTGGAGGAAAAGCAGTCGTTTCTATCACCTGATATTTGGTTCTCCTGAAATTAAATTCTTGGTTTTCCCTGCATGTAAATGTAAAGGTACTTTTAAAATGTTTGCCATTGTGGGTTGTTTTTGGGTTTTTTTTTAATTTTGTTGCTGCAAAAGTAGACACAAAATAGTAATAAAATGTGATGTGATATTTAAGAACTATGCATTAAGATTTAGTGTTTAATACTATTATATTAGGATCCAACATTTATCTCAGTCCAGTTTATTAAAAATAATCTTAATTGTCAGTGCTTCTAAAACACTCAGAATATACATTCAGAAGCTTGAATTGAAATGTTAGATACAGAGAGTATTGAGAAAAATGTTCGGGCAACATTTGGCCCCACATGTTGTTGGATTGTAGACCAGTCCAACATGTGGACCAAATGTTGTTGAACTGTGTCTCCTGTCAACTCTAGACAAATAACTGATGATAAGAGAAGAGATGATAGACATTGCGGTCCAACAACAAGTAGAAGGCAGTAAATTGCCCACCCCAGTATAAAAGAAATTTAAATCCTAATAGCTTTCACCCTATGAAAGTATTAAAATACAGTATATAGTTACCACATGTTTACCTGTATTCTGTGTCATCATCTTCAGGGAATAATAAAATAAGCAGTTTAGATGCACTATTAATTTTTTTCACATTATGAAATGGTAGAAATGCCTTCACTATGTTCTTCTACCTGAAACATGCACCCATTGCTGACTTTTCTTTCAAGAGTTCAACATTATCTGTAACTTGTCAGCATAGAAGGAGGAAGTTCAGCTACTGATGCTGATGCTATTGTGTGTATATGTACAGCTGTGTATTTCAGTTTCATTTCCATCATCTGCTTCACATAATCCTAAACTATATTTTTAAATTCCACAAATTTGTGTTGAAAGTTCTTTAAAGGCAAATTGGGAAAACCTGGATCCTTTCCTTCACATACATGTAATCCTCAATATGGTTTTCTTTAGGCTGCAAATGATTTGAAAGATGTTTGGAAGCTTAGATGGCATTTCATTGCCCATCACCATGATCATGTTGAGTGCATATTAAATCAGTCTGGATAATACCATTGTTGAACCAAATGAGCCCATTGGTTTGCTAGGGAGCTGGTGGTGATGAAACAAGTGGGAGGGAGTCAGTGGTGGAAGAGTCCAACCAAACACAAGCTAAAGTTCCTTGAAGGACCTTTGCTGTGGCAATGGTGGCAGCAAAAAAAAAAAAAATACTTCTCTGCCACTATTGCATCTGCACAATGTTGTCCAGCAGAGCTGTCTCAAATGGTTAGAGGCCACTTACACTCTGGCCCACAAGAAGAAAACAAAGACAACTTGACAGCTCACTGTGATGAATTTGCAAGATACTTTGCAGACAAAATCTATTAGATTCACTCTGACTTGGATGCTGTAGTTGAGACAGGCCCAGTGGATGTAATCATGGCATCTGATTGTCCTGTATTTTTGGATACGTTTTAATTTGTGCAGTATGAGGAAAGGTGAGAGCCACCACATGTATACTGGATCCTTGCCCCTTCTGGCTTCTGAAAGCAGGTGGAGAGGGACTGACCAAATTGTTAAGGGTGGTGGTGAATTCCTCATTGCAGTAAGGAAAGTTTCCATCCTGCCTATAAAAGGCTGTGGTGAGGCCATTACTAAAAAATGGCCTCCCTTAATCCCCCCACTCTGAATAATTACCAGCTAATCTCTGACATTCCATTGGCAAGGTTCTGGAGCATGTGATGATCTCCCAGATCCAGAGGTTGCTGGATAAGACAGATTATCTACATCTATTTCAATCTGGCTTCAGGCCTGGTTATGGGATGGAAACAGTCTTGGTTATTTGGTGAGTGGGAACTAGACAAGGGGAGCTTGTCCCTTTTGGTTCTGCTGGACATCGCAGCAGCTTTTACCATTGACTGTGATATCCTTCTGGGCCAACTCTTTGGGATGGGATATGGGGGTCCTGGTATGCAGTGGTTCTGATCTTTTATGGAGGGGCAAACTCAGAGTGATTCTGAGGGATCTCTTGTTCAGTGGCTTGGATGTTGGTCTGTGGGGTCCCTCATTTTGTCCTCCATGCTGTTTAGCATCTACATGAAACAGTTGGGAGAGGACATCTAGCGTTTTGGGATTTGGTGTCACCAGTGTGCTCTACCTCTCCTTTCCATCTGATTCCAAAGAAGCTACCTCAGTACTGAACCAGTATCTGTTGTCAGTAATGGACTGAATGAGGGCAAATAAATTGAAGTTTAATCCAGACAAAACAGAAGAGCTCCTGATCAGTCAAAAGGCAGATCAGGGAATAAAGACTGCTTGTGCTGAATGGGGCTACACTCTGGTTGAAATCTCAGGTTTGCAGCTTGGGTGTACTTATGGACTCAGCTCTGAGCCTGGATACCCAGGTTTCAGCAATGACCAAGAGTGCATCTGCACAGCTAAAACTTGTTTGCCACCCATTGCTTGAGACAACAGATGTGGCTATAGTGACATGCCTTGATTACATCCCAGTTGGACTACTGTAACGCACTCTACATCGGGCTGCCTTTGGGAAGTGTTCAAAAACTTCAGCACATTCAAAATGCTGCAAGCCAGAATGCTGACTGTGACCTTGTTAGAACAGGTTCACTGGCTGCTATTTGCTTCTGGGCAAAATTCAAAGTACTGGTCATGACCTATAAAGCACTATAGAGTGTAGGTCCTGACTGTCTAAAAGACCAATCTCACCATACAAACCTGTCTGACTTTTAAGATCTACATCTGCAGGGGTAGCCTTTCTCTCAGTCCCACTACTATCACAGGTTTGCTTGGTGAGGAGTCAGGAGAGAGCCTTCTCAGTGGCTGGTCCTACCTTCTAGAACACCCCTGTGTGGGAGGCTAATCTGGCCCCTTCACAGCTTTCCTTTCACCAGCAGGCAAAGACCTTTTAATTTAGTCAGGCTTTTAGAATATAAGCAGGAAAGATTTTACTGGAATGTTTTATTTATCTTTTTAAGCTTTTGTATATGTTTTGAAATGATTTTATATTGTTTTATATTGGGATTTCAATCATTTTTACTATTTTATTATTCAGTTGTTTTTAATTGACTCTTTTTGGAGGCCACATTCAGTCCCACCCTAGGAGAAAGACAGCATACAAATGAAATGAATACATAAAATAAAAATAAATATAACTGAAACTATTTTTTGAGGAGGATCACAGCTAAACAGTGTGAGAGGAGTCACTATTTTTTTTACAGAGAGCAAGTCTCTCAACTTGAAAATGTTGTAATATGTTTGAAGACAGGGCAAGCCAAGAACTGCTTTAGATCTCTTTCTTTCATAGTATTCAATTTGCTATTCCGGATTTATTACTGTTACAGTACTACAGTACTGCAGTACTGTTACAAATATACTGCAGATTCTTTTCAAGGGAAGCAAGCAGGTAGTAGCCAAATGAGAATAGATGTGCTTCAATGCATCTTAAGAGCTCATGTTTCACCATGGTAAAAATATTATTATAGTTTAAATTTTTCCTTCAGTTTTGACAGATTTTTAGGGATATTGATATTGATAACAAGGTATTTAATAGAGTCAGGTTGAGTTACTAATCCCAAGGCAGATAACTTACAATTTAATAAAATTTATTTTTAGATGCTCTCTTGCCATTGGTGTTAGTTAATGACATTGTTTCTAGATTATGAAGAGATACTGCATCATTGTCACCAAATGGGCAGTGGTATAGTTCATTTTACCTATTTTAACGTCTCAGATTTTAAGACTGATGTTCAGAGCTTCAGACCACGTTCCACAGAGTTGGCAAAGAGAAGGGATGTCTCTATGTCATGTCCTTGCTTCATCTCTTTCACTTTTGCCGTGGAACTTCCATACTGTCAGAACAGCAGATGCATTTTTTTGCCTGTCATCTTCAGTTTTATACGACATTCTCTGGAAACCCCCACTGTAGCCTTTCAAAGGTCTTGTACATGCCCAGTGATAGAAGTGGTAGGGGCATTCTGTTTACCTTGCAATTGTGATGGCAGAAATCATCTAATTTATTCAGCTATCTGCATAATGCAGCCAGGGAAGCTGTCAGTAATCTTGTTGATGGGTTCTGACCAATGAGATCAATACATTGATAAGATCCTGCATATTGGAGGTCCTTCCAGATTCCAGGATTAGGAGTATTTTAGATCTCTTCAGAGATTGTGGGTGGCCTTGCCATATAACATGTTATTGAATGTGTTCAACTTCATGTATAGACAGTATAGTAGGTCCCACATAACCATGCAACTGGTATCCATAGTTTCACTTACCTAAAATATGCTCCATAGTCATAGCTGCTAGTGGCATCTAGCATTCTTATGTGCAGCCAGTCTTTTAGTAATGGGTTGTGTTTTTATGTTTAATCTTAGTTCAGTTTTGTTTAGTTTTAGTTCCAGTTATGCATGTATATTGTTTATTTATGGTTTGTTTCTTTTTCTCTTTTTCTTTTTTCCCCTGTAGTTGTGCATTAAGGTTGTTTTTTATCTCTCACTAAAACTAATAACTATTAAATAAACAACATCATCAACAACAACAGAATGTGTTCAACTTCAGTGCCAGGGTTTTTCTGTGTTATTTAATGCAAGTATTGCAAAAATCCATCTGTTCCCAGGATTTATCATTTTTGACATTACATGTGGCCTGTTTAACTACTACTTCTGAGATTTCCTGATATAAGAGGTCTGTGTGCTCAGAGCTTAATTGTTTTATGCTAATTTGCTATCATGGTTCTGGTGCTAGAGTAGAAGCAGGTTCAATTGTCAGGATGGTGACAAAGATGTTTGACTGTAATTGAAAGATCATCTGCACAGGAACGTGATCTGCTGCCTCAATTTTTCCAGTGTCTACTTTCAAGATTTTCTGTGCACTGGAGAAGGCAAGCAGGTAATGAATCCAGGAAGTTGGATTGTACTCTTAGTAGAAGTGAAGCCTTGTGAACCAGGGTTTCCTTGGCACCAGATATTAGTTAAGTTGAAGAGAGGCTTTTTAGAAGATATAGGTTTGGCATTCTCTTTACAGGAATGCTCTTTGACTGGTTGGGCTTTCCTTAATCACAATAAGTTTCCCTCCAACAATGACAGTTTGCTGCAATTTGTCTACAGCCCATCTTGATTTTATGTTAATAAGTATTCTTGTTATATGTAAGGGGCTCACCTCCCAGCTTGCTCTAGACAGAGATACTCTGTGTACCAGTTGTGATGGAGTTCACCAATAATGTTGCCATGCCTGCAAATTTCATCTAGATCTGCTGTACAGAAAAGAAAATCACAACTGTTTCTTCTTCATAGTCTCAGTGACTCACAAATGAGTTTACTATGCCTACACATTGCATCATCTGGAAACTTCTACAGCTGCTATGTAAACATTTTGGTAGCCCTTCCTCCCACTGTCTATGTGACCAGACTATTTCTCACTCAAGCCAGTTCCCACTCAAACCCTCAATGACTTTTCATTCACCACAGCAGCATCATTCCCCACAGCATCAACATCAAAGAAACTGTTGTTAAGATGTATCACTTTTTCTTACTATTTTTTCTTGAATATCTATGTTTTACCTTCTTCCTTTTTGGATTTCAATTTGGCTTCAGATTCTGTCTAACAGTTGACTTGGACTGCCTTTTGACTACATTTTTAGTTTACATATCTTTGGTTTGGCTTTGGTTTTCCTCAGCAGTTAAAATGCCTTCCAGATTGTTCAAGAAGTATACTTTCTGTGGAGCTAAGATCCCTGGTATAGACCTGCATTTGTGCTGTTTACTGTGCCTGGGTGAAGGCCACAATGTTGGGTCATGTGCTCACTGTAAAGCACTAATCCCTCAAGCATGCAAAAACTGTTCATCTAGACTTAAGGCGCTGTTGTATGAGCAAGTTTTGATGGCTGTGGATATGCCCTCTGATTCAGGATGTTGATCAGTTTCATGATCCTCTTCTGCACTAACTGCCTCTGTCTCCTTGGTTCATCACCATGAAAAGATCTTGGAAGACTCAGGCTCTAGAGATGTTGCCGAGTAGCTTACTTCCAATTCAGCAAGTATAGCTGAAGAGTTATAGGTACTAATTTGTGAGCTTGAATTGGAGGCTAAGTCTAGAATCTCATTGACATCTGGTTGATCTGTCAGACTGTAGGCCTCTTTGTCTTGTAAACATCACTTTGAGAAAAGAAGAAAAAGAAAGTGATGGATTTTTCAAGGCCTAGGTCATCCTCTCAGCAGTTCAGCCTCCTTGTACAAAATGGGAACAGGTAAGGGAAGTATTGGTACTGGTGTTAGTGGAATCTCATCAGCCTTCTCCAGACTAACAGGCATGTTACAAATTCTTCTGGGCAGGAGTCTCCTCAGGCAATTCAAGTTGTTATGACTTTACAAGGAGAGATAGTTGAATCACCTTGTGATGCTCACCTGTGTTGACATGTGAGAGTCAAGCAGCCCATTCTCTTGTGCCACCAGTTCTGTCTGGAAAGGAAGTTCCCTTCCCACTTCCCTCATTTCATCAGACAGTTCAGCACTGGAACTTGACATCCTCTTAAGTCTTTGCAGACATCTCATAGGACAAATTCATCTAGGTCTGAATCTAGAAACCATTGCTTCTGTTCTTCACACCAATGATACCACCGTCACTGCAGTTACCAAACGAATAGATGTGATTCTGGGGGCTATAGCCAAAGGCAATATGAACTTTATTGTCACCATGCCTAAGCTCTGTATTACTGGCACATTTTTTTCCTTCTTCAGAGTTGGAGTTCAACCAACATGATTTTGATTGGCATCACTCTCATGGTTCCAGACCACTTTACCACCAGTTGAAACCATCATATCAGCAATGTAGTTCCAAAGATCGACTTCTTTATTGGTGCTGCCCACTGTATCAGCAGTGTAGTTGTTATTATTATTCCCACTTTGCATTGCAACCGTTTCACCATCGAGATTTAACCTCAGTACTGAGCAGTTTGTGATCTCTTCATCAAAGGTAGCAGGACAAAGTCTGCCAACACACTTCTTGCTCTTCCAGCAAATCTTTCAACTCAGTCTTTGGGTTCAGTTCAGCTTGTGGAAACTTCTGGGTAACATACACCTCCACCAGTACCAAGACCTCCAAAGTGTTTGATTTCAAGACCCATTTACATTTCTCCTTCATCTTGAGCAAGTAAACATTTAATTTTGGAGTCCTCTTCATTGGAGGATTCTAAATCAAATTCTTCATCAGTTCATCAGACATACCATCAGTGCACTCCTAACCAGCCACTCTAGGGGAGCATGCATCAGTGTCACCTACTGATGATGTCCATGCATTCACATTGTGCAGCCTTGATTTGTGGTGTGCTTTTGGCCTTTTACCTCAACAGACAGCTGATTTTCAGCACTTTCAAGGGTCTTTGTGTGCTGTTCCTTGAATAAGAAAGATCTCACTGTGTCATCTCAGTACCTCTTCAGGTGGGTCTCTTCAACTATCCATCTGGCCTACAAGCTAGCAAATGAAAGACTCTCCTGTCCACGTACATAGTTATTTTACTGGGGCTGGGGCTGCTACTTCATCAGCCTTTCTCAAAGGCATATCTCTGAAGGACATTTGTAGGGAAGCTACTTGGTCTCAGGCCCTTACCGTTATTATTCATTGTAAGTTAAATGCCAGATCCAGAGTTCATACTACCTTTGGGAGACCCATGTTTTGTTCATGTGTTGTATGACACTCCCACCTCTTATGCTGAGTAGCTTGCTAGTCTCCCATTTGTGTGATTCACAGAGACCATGAAGAAGAAAGAAAGGTTACTTACCTATAACTATAGTTCTTTGAGTAGTCATCTGTGAACACACATAGCACCCACCTATTTTTCCCACTGTATCATGCTCTTTTCTTAGCTCGTTGACTGCTGCTTTAACATCCAGGAAGCTGAGGGTTTGAGTGGAAAATGGGCTGGTTACATGAACCAGAGGAGGAGGGGCTAGCATCAGAAAAACTTATGTAACAGCTCTAGAAGTTTACGAATGATGCACTGCACAGGCACAGTAAACCCATTTATGTGAGTTCACAGATGACTACTCAAAAAAACTATGTAAGCAACCCATCCTTATTGATTTTCAGTGATAGTCAATGGTAGGCATAAAGTTTTAGGTTTCCAAATCCAAATTTAGGCCTGTCTTCAAAGTGCTCTGAGCCAAATTGGGTTGTTTTCTGAAAGGGTAACATGAGGGGCAAACTGAATCTTGTGGCTGAGTTTATTTCTTGAAATGATAGAATGAAGAATTTCTTGGTCATGACATTATTTAAATAGGCATCTGTCAAATGCATTTGGATGCTGATCTGAAGCTAGATACTAGTTCCTGATTGTCACATGAATAAAGTGATTTTTATGTCAATCAAATATGGGGAAATATAGCGTGTTGTTTGAGGAGAATGATAAATATGAGGGAGAGAAAAGTGATAACATTCTGTTGTTGATAAATTCAGATAATTAGTTGAATTACAGGAGTGTAACTGATGCCTAAGAAAGATGCAGTAAGACTCTGGGACTGCAGATAGCTCCTATAGGTCATGACTGAAGTTCTTCTTGTAGATATTAAAAAGAAGTTAGCATCAAGCCATGCCAACATGATTTCTAAGTTATTCTCAAGTGGCTTATTCTTATCTTGACAGCTTATGTGCTATTTAAAATGCAAGTAAAACATGCTTGATGTTTCTTGTAAGTTTATTAAACAAAATTACAGAGAGCCGTTGCTTTGAATACAGCTATTAAACAATAACTTGCTGCTATAGTTAGTTATCGTTCAATATTCAATATGTTGTCCAGTGCAGTAGCTTCTGTTTCATTTAGAAACGACTTGCTCTTCTCTTGGATAAAGGAAGGCTCAGCTATAAAACACTGCTGATGTACCTGTGGCTAAGGATGTTTGGCAGGCGGGGGGAGAAGCAAAAGTCAGAACTGCTCACAAGCATGAAGTACTTCAGGGGAGTTAACCCCCTGATTAGGCTTGATTGGAGGTCTCAGTGTACAATTTAAGTTGCTTTTTGTTCCAATGTGAGTGATGTAGTAGAGTTTTTGAGTGGGAATCCAAACTCATAGTATTAATAATGGATTTGCAGATGTGTTTATTTTCTGGTTTTAAAACTGTCTCCCCCTCAACTGGGTATTCTCCCCACAGATAAACTACAAAGCCCATAATACAATTGTTGTATGGGGATGGTGAGAATTCAGGATGTGTGGAAACAGTTTGGGAAAAGGTGTTCTGAAGTGTAGGATCTTATCTTGCAACTTGTTCACTTAACGTTTGTCACTATTCTGTACTTATTCTTTTTTTTTTTTTGACACCTTCTGTCCTTATCAACATGTAAACTGTTCACATGCCCTTCCAACATCTTGCCTATTAGAGATTGATAAGGGGTGATATTAAAGGGGTGGGGATTTTGCCACTTTCCTGATATTGTACTGCTGATGTTCTTCAGCATTGGCTGTGCTGGATAGGGCTGTGGGAGCTACAGTCCAACCACATCAAGAGTGCCACATGATTTCCACTGCTGTGATATTAAGGAATGATGAGCTAATTTCAGCTAGAGCGCATCAGGTGCAGGCAGAATAAAGCATGTAAGTCAGTCTATAAATCAAAAATGAGGAATTCTTAATCAGAAATGTTTTGAGTGCGTCTGAGCATATGCAGAACATTTTTTGTACAACTGAAGCCATGCATGTTTTATGCCTCCCTACACCCCATCAAGGAGTGTGATCTGT